>QAXK01001733.1:0-11683 GCA_004335735.1 Chlorella sp. KRBP
ACAGCAACCGGCAGCCACGGTGTTCAACCACCGTCCAAGCAAGCGCACTCGGGTTGCCCTTGCGCTGTCACAGCAGCAGCAGCAGCAGCAGCAGCAGCAGCAGCAGCAGCAGCAGCAGCAGCAGCAGCATTCTGCCATCCTGATTGCCTTCTGCCTTCCCCAGGTTTAGGGCTCAGCTGAGGGCTTAGCTAATGCGCACCTGCAGCCCGTACTGGCCCATGTGCAGCGCGCAGTGCGTCCTCCCGCCGTCGGTCGAGGGCTGCGCGGCCTTGCTGCAGCCGGGGTGGACGCAGCTTGGAGCGGCGGTCAGCGGCAGAAGGCCCTGCAGATGGTTTGCAGCCGCACAATGAACAAGTATCATCATACTTGAGCAGCGGAACACTGGAACAAGTGTGTGCCCTGACTCTGCCAGGCGGCAGAGTCAAGGCCAGGCGGCTTTCAAAGCAAAGCCGGCAACACCAAGGGTCGTGCTAGGCGTGAGTAGTCACCATTGCCAGTAGGTGGTCCTTGCAGAAGCGGCACGCCTGCCCAGGAGGGTCGCCGGAGGCTGGGCGGGCAAACTTGGAGCAGCCTGGCACCTGGCAGAGAGGCCGGGCGGGTGAGCGGCCCTGCACAGCACACACGCGTGCAGGGCGGCTTAGAGTATATACTGCCGAGAGCTTGTGACTAGGCGGGTGAGACTTCAACACTTAATCGATTCGCTCGAAACTGCATGCGGGTGTGCGGCACGTTGCAGCTATGCGCATGTGCCGGATTTGCCAGCCAGTGCAACCGCTCACCTGCGCCAGCAAGTGCTGCTTGCAGTACTCAAAGGTACCGTCCGACGCCAACTGCCGGCGGTTGTTGCAGCCCGCCGTCATGCACTGCACCTGCACCCACACCACATACATGCAGACCACCACAGCACCATGCTGGCGCCGCCTAGCCCCCGGCTGTGTTGCTTCAGCAGTTGCGTCCCAGCATCTGGCAGAAGAGCCACGCAAGCCGCACCTGCTTGACAGCAGCAGCTGCGGCGGCGGCGGCAGCGGACGCTGCGTTCCCAGCACCACCACCTCCCTGCTGCAGCATGTGCGCCGTGGACGGCAGAGGCCCACTCCTCGGGGCCCCTTGCAACAGGGGCCCACTCCCAGGCGTACTGGTCCTCGCCAGCGGGTGCGGCGGCCGCACCGCCACCCCTCCAAAGCCATGCGCTGCTGCTCCCGGTGCCACACCGTTGCCCGGTTGCGACAGACGGTGCAGCAGGCCCGGTGCGACGGGCGGAGTGCCGCATGGGCTGGTGCCGGGCCCTGACGTGGTCTGCGACAGCTGCTGCTTGGCGGCTGCGAACAGCGCCAAACCCTGGTGGTGGTTTGAGTGGTGCATGGAGGCGGGGCTGTTGTGCGGCGCGGTGGTGTGGGTGCTGAGGAGCTTGGAGGACGGGACTTGCATGGGCTCTGAGCCCCCAAGGGAGGTTTGGACAGGCGAGCCATCGTTAGGGTTGGCGGCGGCGGATCCCATGGCTGCGAGGGCGTTCCCATGGGCGGCGCCGAAGCGGTTGAAGGCGGTGAGGCTGGTGGTGGTGTTCATTGCGGATGAAGTTGAGTTGTTGGGGGCGAGGGTGCCGCTGGTGTGCTGGTGGAGAGAGGGGTGGTTGGAGAGGGCGTGGGGGTGCGCGGGGGCGGAGGGCGCGGAGGGAGCGGCGACGAGGAGCTGGGAGTGGGACGAGTTGCGTGCGCTGATGGCTGCTGGTGTGGCGCCTGCGCGGGCACGGGCGAGGTGGTGAAGGCATGTTGGTGTCAATCGAGAGGACTGAGGCAATCGAGCAGCGCTGCAACTGCATGCGAAGCACGCACCGTGCTGCGCCGTGCCGCCTTGCGACAACCTCGGCGCCGCGCCCGCCGCCGCCTGCAGCAGCCCATTCGCCGCCACGTACTGATGCAGCGCCGCCAGCGACGCGCCGCCGCTCTGCGCCGCCTGCAGCCCGCTGGTCGCCGCGAGGCCGAACGGCCCCAGCGCGCCGCCGCACGCACCGCCGCCAGACCCCGCAGCACCTCCTGCACCTGCCGCTGCACCTCCCGCTGCGCCTCCTGCTGCTGCCGCGGGGGAGGCGGCGGCGCCTGGAGTGCCGGTGACGCTGCCGCCGGCGCCGCCACTTCCGGTGCTCGCCGTGGCGGAGACCATTGGCTGACCCAGCACGCCTGCGCGCACGCCAACACGCCAAAACAGCCAGCCGTGTGCTCATGATGATAAGCCTGGCATCTGCCCAGGCTTCACGGCACACCCACACCCCCAACGTCAACCCACCGCTGGGCCCATCTATCACGCGCATTTCATTCCGTCGCCTTACCTGCAGCAGGCCTGCCTGTGCCCGGCGTCGGCGGGTTGGAGGAAGGTCCCTGGTAGCTGGGGTCACTCTGCAGCATCCACGGCGAGAGACCCGTCAACGTGCCACCTCCAGCTCCCCCAGCCGCCGCTCCCCCCTGTGCCGCCGCCGCCGCCGCCGCCGCCGCCGCAAGCATCGCGTTCCGCCCGCTGCCGCCGGCCCCCTGCCGCCCCATGCCAGCCACACGGACAGCTGCATTAGGGCCTGCCGCAGCTGCATGCTCCATGCCCTCATCCTCCAGCTGCTCCACACCGTCGCCTCCCTCGCCTCCCACCCCAGGCATCCCCACCTCCACATCATCATCCTCCCCGTCATCCCCCCACAACCAACCGCCCGCAGCCAACCCCTCCACCTCATCCTCCGAGGCCTCCCCATCCTCCACATACTCCCCACCCTCCCCATGCGCACCCGCCCCACCCGCCGCAAGCCCTAGCCCAGCCCTAAGCAGCGCCCCATGCGGGTCCATGTGCTCCATCCCGCCCTGCTCCTCGTCCGCTCCGTCATCCTCCCCGTCACCGTTGGTCGTGGCGGCGGTCACCGACGTGCCGCTGAGCGGCTCGCTGCCGGTGGAGGAAGGGTAGTAGACGGCGCCGAGCAGACGCTGGTGGTGCAGGTGGTTCTGCGAGGCGAGGCGGTGGAGGGACGGGCCCAGGCTGCCGGCACGCCGGCGAGGTGCCGCCTGCGAGGACAGGAGGGCCGGCAGTGCAAGACGTCGTAAACAGGAGCTACATTCAACGCAGTGGCTGTTGTTGTTATTGTTGTTGTTGCATGCCGCGCTTCAGCCGAGGTGTTCAGTGACACCTCCTGGATGGGAGCGGACACCTCACTGGTCTACGCACAGACATGTACAAAAAGCATAGAGGCCCCACACCTGTGGGGGCATTGACGTGGCGGCGAACCGCACGTTTGGGGCACCCGTGGCGTTGCCGTGGCCCAGCGGCGAGGACGACAGCGGCGGCGGGGAGGCGGAGGAGGTGGTGCCGCGGCCCGCCATGCTAGGGTTAAGCTGCAGCGCGGTGGCCGCGTGGTCACGGCTGGCCAGAGAGGTGCTCATGGGCTGGTGTTCGTGGAGGGCGCCCATATCATCTGCGGCGCCACCCCATGAGCTGCCACCTCTGCGCGTTACAAGTAGAGCATTGAACCATGGATTGCAGCAATGAGCGGCACAACCAGTAGAGTGTATGTGGTGGAAGGCAGAGGTTTTATATGATCAAGGAATCAGCGAGTATCGGCGTGACAGCTAAACTGCACACCCCGCTTCCGCGGTGTGGAAAGCAAGTGTGCGGAACTCACCCGGAGCTGCCGCCTTGCCCATCCTGCAGGCCCCTCAGCAGCGCCTCCGCCATTGGGTGGTCCTCCAGGCCCATGACGTTCACCGCGTGCAGCCCTGCCGTGGTCACGTACTGACCCCTCACACTTTGCGCCGCCCCGGCACCCACGGGAAGGTGGCTGCTGCCTGCCTGCGCCGCGCTTGGCGACGTGGGGCCATGGGACGCGGTGGCCATGGGCGGGTGCATGCGGCCGCTGTCTTCGGCGAGCGCGGCAGCGGGGACGACGGGTGCGGGGGCGTCCGGGTAGTGGAAGTCAGCGCCGGTGAGCATGGGCTCGCCTTGCTCCTGGAGCAGCTCCTTGAAGAAGCTGGTGTCCGTGCCCAGCAAGTAGGAAGGGACGCGGATGCCGCTGCCGCTGGGGCCGGACGATGCGTCGAACAAGTCGCCATCGTGCGACTGTGCTCGCGCGGCAGAGAAGGCGGCGAGCGGCGCGCGTGCGAGGGCTGCTGCTGCTGCCCTGGCGGAGTCTGGCGTGCTGCTCTCGTCGAACGCGCGCTTCTTGGTCGCCATCGCACTGCCGTGGTCTTCCCGCTGGCGCTTGGACTCTACTCCTGAAATCAGACGCTCCGGCGCTGAAGCATCAGAGCGATGATGGTGCGCATCACGGGCCTCGTGCGTCCTGGTGCTCGGGTGGCGTGTAGTTCCGCTCGCGCTGACTGCGGTACAGCTGGTACTCGTGCTCGGACGACGGCTCTGCGCAGCGGCTGCGCCTCTGCAGCTCGAGATTAGCACTGACGCTTTGCTGCTCTGCCCCGTCGCGAGCGCGAGCGCACAATCGCGACCACTTCCAACGGCTCGACATGGGCAGGACCGCCAAATCGCCTCAAGCTCGCGATGGCGTAGGCCTCTCATCAGTGAGCTGCACATCACCATGGGGATGGGCTGCTGCGACCTCTGCCTCCCAGTGCCAGGCGCCCCAGCCAGCGCGGACGGCGGCAGCGAGCTTCGGGAGGTGGCCGCCAAGCTCCTAGCGCTGGGCTTTGACACGATGGCGCTGGAGTACTGGCCTGCAGTGCCTGGCCGCATCACCGACGCAGACAGGTGGGAGGCGCACCTGCGTGTCTGCACCAGACGTCTGCCACGCGTCCCAGGTGCAGGATGCACACGCACAGCTGATGGCCTTGCGTCGCAAAAAGCTTCGCCTTGCGATCGGCGATCTGCTCGTGTTGCGTGAGCAGACCTGAGACGAGGACGCCCGCGGCAGCAGCGGCGGCGGACGCGGAGGTGTTGGCGGCGTCTGGAGCGGAGCAGGCAGCAGCGGTGCAGCTACGTCGTTGGAACGCGCTACGTCAGCCAGGGAAGCAATCGCTGCAGCAGCAGCAGTGTAGAGAGCCGTTGCAGGTGCGGACCCGGGGTGCAGGACGCGGGGAGCTCTGCACCAACGGAGTACGGGGCCTTGGCAACCAGGTAGCCTCACCTCATGCAGCACGCTCATGAACCACCTGCTCACAAGTGCCAGAAGCTTCCTTCCCCTCCTCGTCCGTCTTTCGCAGGTGCTCACGCGCCTGACGTACGCAGCGGGAGAGTTGGTTGAGAGCGAGGCGCTGGCGTCCGCATCTAGTGTCACGTGCGGCTACGACCTCGTTGCCATAGCGCCAACAACGGAGCGGGTCTTGCAGCAGGTGTGTGCCTCCGCCCAGGCACGCTGCCAAGCATCTCGAGCGTGGCGCATCATGCGTGCCAAGCACCTCGTGCGCGCTGCACACAGGCCTGTGCGTCACTGGACGTGGAAATCATGACACTCTGTCCCCTAACACGCGCCAAAGCACCTCGTACGCGCTGCACGCAGGCCTGTGCGTCGCTGGACGTGGACATCATCACGCTGAACGCGTGCGAGCGCCTGCCGTTCAAGCTCAAACCCGCGGTGCTGCGGCCCGCGCTGGTGCGGGGCTTGGTTTTCGAGGTGAGAAGGGGCTTGCTGAGATGTCAAGGGAAGACAGCAGCACGGGTATGCCTCCCACACATCTCTCTGCTGATAACATTCTTGCCTGTATGCCTTGTGCTACGGGACGTCTGAAACGCCCACTGAAGTGCTCAAACAGATGTGAAGAACCACATTACCCCCCACCCACTTACCCACCCACCCACTTACCCACCCACCCACCCACTTACCCACATGACGCCTTGTGTCGATACTGTGCAGGTGTGCTACGTCGGAGCGCTGCTAGACTCGCCAGCACGCGTCACCTTTCTCTCCAACGTACAGGCGTTAGCACGCTGCACACGAGGACGGGTGGGTTGATTGGGAGAGAGGGAGGGAGAGGGCTTGCACGGTGGGGGCAGACAGCTACGCAGCCGCGCTTGCAATCCTTGTTGAGACCACGTGCTGAGACCCTGCTGCGCCACACGTGCAGAACATCCTCCTGTCGAGCGGAGCCAGTACCGGCGAACAGCTACGCAGCCCACACGCGGCGAGCAGCCTCTTGGCGTGCGCGCTCGGCGTTCCAGTGGCAGAGGCGGCGCACGCCTTGACCTTTTCGGCTCACGCGGCCGTCGCAAACGGCGTGGCCCGCAAGGCGCGGGCGCTGCTGGGGGCCGCAGCCTTGCGCCCACTGCCTGCAGCCGGGGGGTCAGCGGGAGCGGGCGGGGCGGGCAGGAATGGGGGAGGGGGCAAGAAGGTGCAGCAGCGGGTGGGTCTTCGGGCAAGGGGCGGGTTGGGCGGCATTGTTGCGCAGCCCATTGTCGTCGTGGGGCAAGTGGTGCAGCAGCAGGAACGACAGGAGCACCAGCAGCAGCAGCAGCAAGGAGGGAAGAAGCGCAAGGCGGCTCGACCCTGACGCAATGCGCCATGCGCGGAACCGATTGCGTTGCAAATCACCTGCAAGCTCATACACTGAGCAGCAAGCACACAGCAGCAGCAGCACGAGCAAGATGGGCAAAGGCGAGGTGCGCGAAGGGACAGGGACTGGGGTTGTCGTCGAAGCACACGAGCGGCGAGCGTGCGAGAACATGAAGCTTGCTGATGTGCGCAGGCTGGCAGCCGCTCCACCATCACGCCGGAGGCATGGCAGAGCCGACTCGCGCAGGTTAAGATTGCAAAGAGCGACATGGACCGCCTGGTGATGAACTTCCTTGTCACAGAGGTGCGCCAACGATGGATCAGCCCAGGCTGCTGCTCCGGGCCTGCGAGGGCATTCTGCGGCGCGGAAGCGCGCCCGACCATGCGTTTGCACGCTTGGGTGCGGCTTGCTGCGCAGGGCTACGTGGAGGCGGCCAAGGCCTTTGAGCAGGAGTCGGGCGTGTCCTCCGGTGTGGAGCTGAGCAGCATCGCCGAGCGCATGAGCGTGCGACGGGCGGTGCAGGCGGGCGAGCTGGAGCAGGCAATCGAGCAGGTCAACGACCTGAACCCAGAGGTGAGCTAATGGCTGCACTGAGTATGACCCTGTGGTCATGAGAAAACAGGTGCCGGCTTGGAAGCGCGTGCGCAGTCGCCTGGGCACTGGGGAAACGCCCGGTGCTTTGCCCTGGCTACGTTTGTCGCGGGTCTGCAGATCCTGGAGACGCAGACGACGCTGCTCTTCCACCTGCACCTCCAGCAGCTGATTGAGCTCATCCGCCAGGGACGCACGCAGCAGGCGTTGGACTTTGCGTCCGAGCACCTGGCAGCACCGGGGGAGGAGCATCCAGCCTTGCTAGAGGAGCTTGGTGAGTGCATGGGCTCTTGCGTAATAATAAGACGCTACGCGCCTGCGTCAGCAGGGTCGTTCCCGGACAGAAGGGCCACGTCCTGCGTGGCCCATGCGTTTCGTTCCGTTGCATGTTGCCGTCAGCCGGGCAATGGCTGCTTGGCACAGCAGGCAGGTCACTGCCTGCGAAAGACGTGACACACAGGCGTCCACAAACTGCGCCAGAGACAGGCCCACATGCGTGTGTGAGAAAGAAAGAAAGGGAACGCCGGTAAGGCGTGAATGAAGAAGCTGTGCTGCGGGCCCCAGCCAGCTACCGTGGTGTTGCTGTGTCTGTGTGTGTGTGTTAAGCTTTGCATCTGGTATATCCATGTCTGGCAAGCAGATACCAATATCAATATCATGATTCGCTTTCAGCATGGGTAGGCGCCCCGTTCAGCACGCCGCCCCCAGTTTGCGACCCCTAGCTTCACCTCAGCTTCCGCCTCGGGTCCACTGGGTGTGCAGAACGGACGGTGGCGCTGCTGGCCTTCAGCGAACCTGGCACCAGCCCGCTGGGCGACCTGCTGGGCCTGGCGCAGAGGCACAAGACGGCAAGCGAGCTCAACTCGGCCATCCTGCAGTCTCAGGCAAGCGGCGTGCGTACGCACGCGTGCCGCCAGCTGGATTGGGGTGGGCGCAGCTTTGCCGTGGTGGCGGTGGTCATGAGGTGGCATTGCGTACTGCCGGTGTGCGCCAGCCTCTATTTCGCAGGCAGGTGAGGGCGGCGGAGCCATTGTGCGTGCGGCATTTGGGTGCATGCTGCCTCTACAGGCCCAGGACCATGAAGCGCGGCTTCCGCTGCTGCTGCGGCTGCTGCTGTGGGCGCAAGGGCAGCTGTCGGAGCGTGCCACCTTTCCCTGCATCAACAACCTGGCCACGGCGGAGCTGGAGCTGCCTCGGCCCTAGTTGCACTCACGCAGAGTACTTTTTCCTTCTCCTGCGCCACGTGAAGTGTGCAAGGTGTACACGTTGCACCTTCTACGCTTATGTCTCGCGACAACTTCCATCTTCTCAACAGGAGGGAAAATCAATCATGTGCGCCGGCGCCTGACATCAGCTCATCGTTATGCTCATCGTAATGCACCCCGAAAGTGCAGGCGGCTGGACTTCCTCCTTCCCGCCTGATGCTCATGGTAATGTGTGTAGCAGGCCACCACCGGGGCGGCGCGCAATCAGGCGGTGAAGCGCCGCCTGACCTCATACCGCCGCATGATGCTCATAGTAATAAGCGTAGCAGGACCGCAGGCAGGCATCTGCTCAGATGGTGAAGCGCCGCCTGACCTCCTCTTCATACCGCCGCTTGTCGGCTTCCGCCGCCTGCATGAAACGCCGCCGCGTGGCGGCGGGCGCCGCCTCCCACTCGCGGCTGAGCGTGTGGGTGAGCTCCGAGTAGGTGGCGCGGGGCATGGAGGAGCGCAGCGCGTGGCGGCGCTCGGCGCAAAACATGGAGTAGGCTGAGAGGTTGTGGCGCACCTGCACAGGCACCTGCACAGGCACGCCGGGGTGAGCGGCAGTGGACGCTGGGGGCTTACCAATTTACAATAAGGCATGCCAGCCTCACCCACGAAGGTGGTAGAGGTGTATATACGAGTGCGCATCGTTCTGTAACAGCCAATCAGGCAGCCCATCAGGAGGGTGGAAGCTGCGACCTCCTCTCACCCACACCCACACCCACACAGCGGCGACGCTTGCGAACGGACTCTGCTCTCCGTGCCAGCCAACTTACCCCGCTCACTTCCTGGTCGGTCGAAAGCGACGAGGATACCGGGTCCGCCCGCCCGCCCGCAGCCGACGCAGGCAGCGCGCCGACCGCCATCCTGCGCGCCGACGCCTTGCGGTGCGCGCCGCCGCCACCACCTCCTGTGCCCACACTGCCGTTCGCGTCGATGCCCATGCCGCGCGACAGGCTCGGCGAGTGCGCGTGCGGCCTCACCACGCCGGGCGCAGCCGGCAACGACGACGACGCTGTGACTGCGTGGACTGCCGACGCCGTCGCAGCGCCGAAGGCGGAGGAGGACGAAGCGCTGCTGCGGGCCATGCGGACGGCGACGCCGCCCGCTGCCGCGGACGCTGCCGAGGTGGCACGCTGGTGGTGGTGCGCCTGCTGGTGGAGGTGGTGCGCGGGGGAGGAGGGCGTGAGGCCACGAGCGCCGGTCGGGGTGCTTTGCCGAGTGGATTGGTACGTGAAGATGCCATCGGTCTCCTTGACGCGACCCTCGGTGGCCAGGGCGCGCAGCAGCCGCAGCATGTCCTGCGCAGGGCTCGGACGAGCGCATTCGTGTCAGCACACGGAGCCCCAACGGGCCCCTCACGCTGCCAGGAAGAACAGCAGTCAACAAGCCAGCGCACGAACTGGAACTGGGTCTGGCGCAGCCTACTCTGCAGCTACTCTACAAGCTCTGCAGCTACGCTACCAGCCAGCGCCAGTGCTGACTACGCAGCTGCTGCACCCAAGCCCTAAAGCCCTCACCTCGACCGTGCCGGGGAAGTCCGACGTGCCCCTCAGCTGCGCGTGCACCCTCTCAGGCGTGCAGGCCGCGTAGTTGCTGAGAAGCGACAGGGCGCGCTGCTCATACACTGCCAGCTGCTCCCTCGTCATGGGCGGTTGGCTGGCAGACGCCGCGGGGACAACGGCAGACGCGGAGGAGGAGGAGGAGGAAGAGGAGGACGTGGAGGAGGTGGGGTGGAGGTCAGCGGAGGCTTGGGGGCGGTGGTGGCCGTAGAGGGTTGCGCTGCTTGGGCCTGGGGAGAGTCCGCCTGTGCATGTGCGGTGGGTACACGTGAGCAGAAGTGCAAGTGAAACCACGGACAGGCGAACGCTCGCACAAGCCCATGCTGCCCCGCTCCCTCCTATCCTCACTCCTACCCAGCAAGGTTGTGCGTGCTGCCCGGTCTGCCGCGCCCCATTCTGCCGCAGACCTTGGCATCGGCACAAGGTGAGTTCAAACAGGCAGCCGCTGCAGCCTCACCGTGCACAGGTGGCCTCCTGCTTGCCGAGGGCGTGGCGGCGCGGCGGTTGGGTGCGGACGCGGCGGCTCCCTTGCGGTACTGCCCGTCTGAACCCAGGGCCACCTGCATGCAGCACACAGCGCGTTGTTA
The DNA here is from genome assembly GCA_004335735.1 of Chlorella sp. KRBP. Classification (NCBI taxonomy): domain Eukaryota; kingdom Viridiplantae; phylum Chlorophyta; class Trebouxiophyceae; order Chlorellales; family Chlorellaceae; genus Chlorella; species Chlorella sp. KRBP. The sequence continues at coordinate 10,461 of QAXK01001733.1, forward strand.
AGGCATTGTGACACCAAGCAGCGTCAGGGCCAGCTGTACCGCCAGCACACACATCGTCCCGCCAGCACACATCGTACCGCCAGCACACACATCGTACATGTGTATGCCCAGTGATCGTCACGGGTTGGGGACTCGCAGCCTGAGCACGCCTGAATAACAACCAAGTGTGCTGGCACTGGTGCTAAGCAAGAGCCACACGAACCCAGCAGCAGATTGACAAGCAGGGGGCCTGCCTGGCGATGTTTTGTGACGGTTGCAGCATCATGACACCTGTCGTGAACGCCATGCAATGATCAGGACGATGATGATGATGAGGGACGAGCACCCAAACCCCACCTTGCCCTCCTGCTGCAGGACAGCCAGCGCGTCCTTCAGGCCGACCTCCGTCACGCCTTGCACCTGCAAGCACGTGCACACGCACGCCGCACACCTCCTGACTCAGCTCCGACGCAGCACGGGTGTGCAGCTAAACACTCACAGGCAGGCAGGCACTGCGATGATTCATGCCGTTCCTGGTCTTAGCCCAAAGCCGAAGCCCTAAGCCCTCACCTCGCTGGGCCCCGCCTGGCTCAGCGCGCGCAGCATGCGGTCCAGGCCCATGGACGCATACGCCTCCAACAGCCGCATCACCGCCGTCGACAGCGCCGCATCGCTGCCGTCCACGCCGCCGCTTGCAACCGTTGTACCCCCAGCTGCTATGCTGCTCCCGCCTGCCTGCCTCGCAACGCCGTTCGCGGGCCCCCCAGCTGCGCCCGCAGCCGCGCCGTTTGCGGCAGTAGAAGCCTGTGGCCCGCTGCTTGTGGCAGTGGCGGGCTTTGCTGCAGAGGGAGCTGGGCCGCTTGCAGTGACAGGAGGCTCGGTGGCGCTAATGGTAGCGGCCTTAGTCACTGAGGCGCTGTATCTGTGGCCGGCGTGGAGGCGGTACCTGCACGGCGGCAGCCAAATCGAGGGCACGTTTGAAGACGTTTCTGTGTGTGTGCGTGTGTGTGTGTGTGTTGCAAACGGGGCTTCAGGCCGCATCCACCAAGGCAGCGTGGATGTGTGTGTATCGAGCTTTACATCTGGTGGAACCGGTTATGGCAAACAGATGGTCCCACAATTCGCAGTCATGTCACAGACATGCTTCACATCCACAGCCCAGGAATTTTGGGCTGAAACTGTCTTTTGGCTACCCCTACCTCGCCCGCCGCCCCCATGGCCTGTGGGTCTGCTAAGGCTATGTG
>QAXK01001735.1:0-19478 GCA_004335735.1 Chlorella sp. KRBP
GACGCGCGCACTCAGCGCAGCGTAGAAAGGAGGGGCTATGGGGCGCAAGAAGGGAACCAAGGAGGAGGCTGAGGCGCGCCGCAAGGACATTGCCGTCGGTGCGAGCTGGAGCTCCTTGCTGCGGGCACCTTCGGACGGCGGGGGGGAATCGTCGCTTGACCCGCTGCGCGTGCGCTCGCTTCCTGCCTGCAGATGAGCACGAGCTGAGCCTCGAGGACATCTACAAGAAGCACAACGTCGACCCGAACGCCGGGCTCACGTCCGCGCAGGTCGGGGACCTCCGCGCAAAGTTCGGATGGAATCGTCTCACGCCGGCGGTGCGTTTCGCGCTCGCGCATACCGTGTGCAGTATGCCAATGGTGCTGTCCTTAGGCAGCTTGCTTATGTGCGGGGGGCGCCGGTGGTGCGTGTGGCCGCGACGGGTGTGTGCTGGATTGCTGGCGCTGCCGCCCTCTGCCTTCTGCAGTGCCAACGACGCGCAAGGAGTTCCCTAGCGTAGCACTTCTGTGGCTTCTGTGCTTTGTTCAGGGGCTGTGCTGCAGTTGGAGTGTGCGGGATTGTCGTGTGTCCGGGCGCCAAGCGTAGCGGCAGCACCCAGCAGTAATAAGCAGTGGATGGCACCTCACCTGGTGCTGGTGCCGCTGCGCCCACCCGCCCGCGCAGGACCGCATCCCAGCATGGCTCCTCTACCTGATGCAGTACGCCAACTTTTTCAGCATCCTGCTCATCGTCGGCGGTGTGCTCTGCTTCATCGCATACGGCCTCGACAAGTGAGCGTCAAAGCTGGCCTCATTTCAGGTGGCCTCATTTCAGGGCCCCACAGGCGGCCACCGTGACGGGCGCCAGGATGGGCAACCTGTCCTCGCAGCTCCAGGCTCACGGAGCTCCGTGCTCATGTTGGGGGTGGTGTGCGCCTGACAAGACGCCTTGCCGTGACATGTTGTACACCTTGCGTGCTCGTCCATGCCGTGCGTGTGTGCAGGAGCGACCCGTCCAACTTGTACCTCGGTGTCGTCCTGGAGGGTGAGTGCGCCACTCAGCCGTCCGCCGCACTAGGAGGTGATCCTTTCACCTTACTGCCAAGTGTCATGCCGTGCCAAGTGTCATGCCGCGGCCGTGTGTGCGCGCAGTGGTGGTGTTTGTCAGCTCGACCTTTTCCTACGTCCAGGAGGCCAAGAGCAATGCCATCATGAACGGCTTCAAGAACATGGTGCCCAAGAAGTGCAAGGCGCTGCGTGACGGCGCCATGAACGTGATTGACGCCAGCGAGCTGGTGCCCGGAGACATTGTCGAGTACCAGGACGGTGACCAGGTGCCCGCAGACGTGCGCGTCACCTTTGCCTACAACCTCAAGGTGAGTATGGATGGAATGGTGGAGATGGTTGATTGATACACCACAGGGGTGCATCAGATGACCAGGTCACAGCACCAGGCCACGTGCGGGATGGGGCATGACATGCGGTGCGTTTTTCCCTCAGCGTTGTGCGAGAGGGTGATTGCATGGCATTCGCCAGCAAACGGCCAGCGCCATGAGGTGGCCAGATGAGATTGCCATGCCGAGGTTGTGGTGTGCTTGGTGTTCAGCATGCAGTCGTCGGGCTCGCACCTCCCTGACAAAGCTGTTGCAATCATACCCACACGCCACACCACATCACACCACACGACACACCTCCGCAGGCACGTGAGCCCTCTTGTCTGCAGCATCATGACACCTGTCGTGAACGCCATGCAATGATGATGATGATGATGTCCTCCGCAGGTGGACAACAGCTCGCTGACGGGTGAGAGCGAGGCCCAGGAGCGCACCGCTGACGTGGTGGACCCCAACGCCTCGGCGCATGGCCACGCCCCGGCGCCCGCCGCCGAGCACGACCCCAGCAAGGCCCAGAAGCGCTCGCCCGCCGTGGAGGCCACCAACCTGCTCTTCTACGGCACCATCCTGGTGTCGGGCCACGGCCGCGGCATTGTCATCGGCACCGGCGACAACACCTTCATGGGGCAGATTGCCGGGCTGACGGCAGAGTCCAGCGGGGACGACACCACGCCGCCGCTCATCCGCGAGATCAACAGCTTCATCAAGGTGGGTGGGTGGGCGGCTCAATGACACCTGTGGTGTGGGTGCTTATGTGTGGGTGTGTCAGGCGTGTGCCATTTGCCGAGTCGCACGCAGCGCTTGAGATGCAGTTGTCGCGTCGACTGAGCCGTGGACACATGTGGCATTGTGTCCTCCTTGCTCCGTGTGCAGTGGGTGTCCATCGTGGCCATCGCGCTGGGCCTCATCTTCCTGGGCGTGGGCTTGGGCCTCGAGGTGCAAACCGTCATCCAGGCGCTGGTCTACTGCATCTCCGTCATCATCGCCACGGTGCCAGAGGGCCTGCTGTGCACGCTGACCGTGGCGCTGTCGCTCACGGCCAAGCGCATGCACGCGCGCAACATGCTCGTCAAGAACCTGCAGGTGAGCTGTGACCCTGGGAGCTGTGGGCTGGGTCTGTGGCGGAGCTGACGAGCAGGCAGGCATGACGCATGTGGCTTGTCGTGCCGGTGTGCGCTAGTAGGAGCCGCTGTGGGAGGGCCCAGGGAGGTGTCGAGGGAGGGCACACCGCCTGAGGCGTTCCGATGCTGCTGTTGTTTCGCGTGTTTGCTGTGTAGGGCGTGGAGACGCTGGGCTGCACGACGGTGATCGCGTCGGACAAGACGGGCACGCTGACGCAGAACCGCATGACGGTGCAGCACTGCTGGTACGACGACGAGCTGCACGACGTGCCGGCGCCGCGCAACGGACCCGAGTACGCCGAGATGATGAAGGACATGGACGCCAAGGGTGAGGAGGGTGCTGCGAGGGTGCTTCACAGCTGTCGAGGGGCTATTGGTCTTGCGGCACTCGCAAAACGACGTGGGCCGCCCCGGTGCGACCTGCCGCACATTGACCCGACAGCCGCGCTGATTCCGCGACCTGCGACCCGCTTGCTGTGACCTCGCAGGCTTCCACGGCTGGACCAAGTACGACCGCAGCAGCGCGTCCTTCAAGATGCTCACCAAGATCGCCGCCATCTGCAACAACTCGGAGCTGGTGCTCGCCGCCAACTCGCTCGACCCGACCGCCGGTCTGCTCGACCTGGAGGCGGAGTGGCAGGCGACCGACTTCAACCTGCTCGATCTGCAGTGCACCGGCGACGCCAGCGAGAGCGGCCTGATCAAGTGCGTGCAGGCGCTGCGCGACGTCAAGGAGCACCGCAGCAAGAACCCAAAGCTCTTCGAGATCAAGTTCAACTCGACCAACAAGTGGCAGCTGTCGGTGCACACGGACCTGGAGGCGCCAGAGGGCTCGCCGCCCGTGCTGCTGCTCAAGGGAGCGCCCGAGAAGGTCTGGGCGCGCTGCACCCACATCCTCTACCAGGTGCGCGCTGCGCGGGCCGGGGCGGGGCGCGCTGAGCGACGCGCTGCGAGGGGCGGGGCGTGCGGGGCGGGGCCCGCGGTTTCTCATGCTGCGCTCCCCTGCCACCCACGCTGGGCCTTCACCGACGGCTCGCCTCGTGGATTCACCCGCCCACGCGCACGCAGGGCAAGGAGGTGCCGGCGACCAAGGAGTGGGCCGACAAGTTCAACTCTGCGTACGAGAAGCTCGGCAGCCTGGGCGAGCGCGTGCTGGGCTTCGCCTACCGCCGCCTGGACGGCATCCCCCACGACTTTGCCTTTACCGAGAACCCGTCGCCCAACTTCCCCACCGACGGCCTGGTGTTCGCCGGCCTGCTGTCCCTCATGGACCCGCCGCGCCTGGGCGTGCCCGAGGCTGTGGCGCGCTGCAAGCAGGCCAGCGTGCGCGTCTTCATGGTCACCGGCGACCACCCCATCACGGCCAAGGCCATCGCGTACGAGATCGGAATCATCGACGATGAGCACATCAAGGCGGGCAACGCCACCGTGTGCACGGGCGACGACAGTGAGTTGGGGTTGGAGCTTTTGGGTCACGGTTTGCTGAGGGCGAACTGGGAGACGGCATGGGAGACGACGTGGGAGACGACGCGCGATCCGTTCACGCGCGAGATGCCGTCGCCCTTGCTGCTGCAGTTCGTGTCATCATGGACATTGAGGACGAGGCACAGCGCATCGCCGCCTGGGACAAGGTGCTGGGGCACGAGCAGATCGTCTTTGCGCGCGTCACGCCCGCGCACAAGCTGCTCATCGTCGAGAACAACCAGCGCCACGGACACATTGTCGCCGTGACCGGTGGGTGGTGCGGGGCGTGGCGGGCGGGTGGTGCGGGTGGTGGTGATGGTGGGTGCCGGGTCCACCATCGTCTGGCCTTGTGCTCGCACACCGCCCACCGCAGCTTGCGGATCGGTGGCGCCACCTGCCCCACCACACGGCCTGCATCCTCACCCTGTGTGAAACCGTGGCTGAGCCTGTGCATCTTTTGCCTGCGTGCACCTCTCTGGTGGTGTGTGCAGGTGACGGCGTGAACGACGCGCCCGCCCTCAAGCGCGCCAACATGGGCCTGTCCATGGGCATTGCGGGCAAGGACGTGAGCAAGGAGGCCGCAGACATGATTCTCATGGACGACAACTTCGCGTCAAGTAAGGGAAACGGGGCTTCCCTGAGCCGCATTGCGCTCGGACAGAAGGTTCTGTGCCGCGGCAGTTATTACAGCACGCCTCATCGCTCGTGGTCCCTGCCACTCGTTGCGTGTCGCAGTCGTCAACGGCATTGAGGAGGGCCGCCTCATCTTTGACAACCTCAAGAAGAGCATCATGTACACACTCACGTCCAAGCCCCCTGAGCTCATCCCCTTCATCATCTGGGTGGCGGCCGGCTTCCCCCTGGGCCTCTCCACCATTCTCATTCTGGCCATTGATCTCGGTGCGTGCGCGCTTCTGGGGCATACACCGGTCTCCGGCCTTGCCACTGCAGCTGGGCACGACGCTGGCCTCGTGTGGCCACACGCAATTGTGCTGTGGCGGTGAATGCGTGGGTGCGCCTTGCGGCCACGAGCCAGCTGTCGTCGCCTGGCCGTTTGTGCGTGCGGCGCGTAGGTACCGACATGCTCCCCGCCATTGGCCTGGCGTACGAGACCAAGGAGACTGCCATCATGTACCGCCCGCCGCGCAACATCCACAAGGACTTCCTGGTCAATGGCCCGCTGCTGGTCTTCACCTACCTGCACTTTGGCATCATCCAGGTGCGCGCCTGGGGTGGCGCGGCGACCCTGATGCACTGAACCATGCAAAGCCTGGCCATCATATTCATGACATGTGCGTGCACCATGCTGCTGCTGTGCCGCAGGTGCTGGCTGGGTTCTTCGCATTCATCGTGGCGCTCAACGACTTTGGTGAGCGGCGGCAGGACAGGGTGCTCCGACTGTGCACTGGGGGTGGAATGTGCGGGCTAACAAGGGTTAGGGTGCTGGCTCAGGCCTCAGAACTGCTCTTACGCGTTCCCTCGGCTTGGTTCTGCTCCGTTGCGCGCGCAGGCTACCCTGGTGAGGTGCTGATTGGCCTGGGCCTGGGCTGGACGCTCTACCCCATGATGTGCGTGGTGGACAGCGACGGCAAGCCCAGCAGCTGCGGCTTTGGCTGCGGCTCGTTCGACAGCACCAACAGCATCAACCAGCTGCAGGCCCTGGGCTACAACATCAGCAGCACCGGCTACTGCTCCGAGGGATGCTTCATGCCGCAGAACGGAAGTGAGTGTGGCGCTGTTGCTGCGCACGGCGGTGCTGTGCGCCTGCCCCCTCACCCGTCCCTGCTCGTGCCACCCAATGCCCTCACCTCGCCTGACCGCTTGCCCCTCCCTGCCCTTCGCCCGCAGCCCGCTGGGACCCTTTCGTCGAGTTCACGCCCGCCGGCTTCCGCGGCTTTGCCGCCGGCCAGGAGAGCGTGTGCGGCCGCACCTGCGCGTGGTACAACTCGCTCGGCTCGCTCGCCGACCCCAACAGCCTCAAGTCCACCTACCTGGCAGCTTCCAAGACCACCACCAGCCCGATGCGCCTCATCCTCACGGAGCAGGACATCGCGGCGTTCGACTCGTACTGCGCCGCGTCGGGCTCGCAGTGGTTTGGCTTCCAGGGCCGCGGCGCCGCCGACAAGTTCAGCCGCGCGCAGGCCGGCGAGCTGTCGCAGTACTACTGGAACGCGGCGGTGCAGATGGTGCCGGGCCTCAACCCACAGAAGCGCGTGCTGCAGGAGGCGCAGTGCGCCTACTTCGTCACCGTGGTGCTGTGCAAGGTCATGACGGTCATTGTGTCCAAGACGCGCCGCCTGTCCATCTTCCAGCACGGCATTCTCGGCAACAGGTGAGGGTGGCCCAGGGTGGTAGGACTGGGGGCAGCTGTCTGTTGGGGCGTGCCTCCTAGAGCACCACTGACGCACGCATCAAGCAGGGACCCGCTGAATGTGCCTTGCTCGGCGGTGGATGACGCAGCACGTGCCTAGACTTGACCTGCCACCCGCTCGGTGCACACGTGTGCCCGCCCTGCAGGTTCGTGCTGGTGGCCATCTGCACACAAATCATCCTGGCCGTCATCATCTCCTACGTGCCGCCGCTCAACATCGTCTTCAGCACTCAGCCGCTGTACGGCGCTCACTGGGCTCTCTTTGTGCCGTGGGTGACCGTCATCTTCACGTATGATGAGCTGCGCAAGCTGGCCATCCGCAACGTCACGCCGCACTCGTACCTCGAGTCTATTCTCTACTGGTAGACGCAGCAGCGCCTGTGGAGAGGGAGGGAGCGGCGGCTGCAAAGTGCGCCGCACGGCTGGCTGTACATGTGTGGAGGTGTATGCGGGTGCGCCAAGTTTGTCCCTTTGCCTCTTGGGAATGCCCAGGTTGTGTGCGAGCGTGGCACATGTGGCCACAGATAAGTTGGGGATGACATGCAGCTGGGGATTTAGGCTGCATGTGCGGACGGGAGGGATGAAGGGATGACTTTTTGGCTCTTCTCTTCGCCTGCTGGAGCTTTTGGGATCGCCTTCTTTTTAGCCGCTCTGAAGACGAGAGTTGGCGTTGCTGGCGTGCACACTGCGTGCCCACCCACGTCCTGAGCGGTGCATAACCACTTTCGTGTCACTGCCGTGACTTCGTGGAGCCTGAATGCACGGCAGGTCGCCTCTTTAGGACCACATTTGTAGGACTAGGAGGGAGGGCAGCCGGCTCAGAGGTCTTGTCCCTGGCGCCTGCGTGTTGTGCGTGGTCTTCACTTGACACGATTACTTGCCAAGAGCGCACCCTTGACTACCGACGTCTCCAATTTGCATGGAAATTGCTTGCTTCCGCCAGGGGGCACCTCTGCCGAACCTGTAGTTGCTGCACCGTTATGCAATCCCCGCACCGCCAGCACCTGCTCAGGGATGCCCCGTTGCCGCCAGCTGTGCACACCTCCGCATGCTACTGACTCACTTCGGAGACGAAGCCGCACTCACGGCGCTGGCTAGGGTGTCCTGACCTAGGCAGGCAGCAGGGCCCGCCATTCAGCCTTGCACACTCTCCTTTGAAGCTGTGACGGTGACGGGTGGCGTGCGTGCGTGTGCGTGTGCGTGGGGGCCGGCCCTGCGCCCACACGCTGATGTTGGCCAGTGCCACCGCATGCTGGCATAAAACACGCTACAGTAGTCATTGCACGCTGACTAGCCGCTCAAAATCCTGCTTCCACGCGAGCGGAAGTCAAGACCTGTGGGGTGAACTCGTTCGCGACAGAAGCGAGACAAGCCGCCGCCGCGCCACCGATTGCCTCAGTCAGCGGACAGCAGCTTGCTACAGCCCTCAACGCCAACATTCGCTCCAGGCCGTCGGCAGCCACCGTCGCCCCCAGGAGCAGGCGCAAAGGCTCCTCAAGCAGCAGCAGCCATGGCTGATGACTTTGATGAGTGAGTCCTGTGCAGGCATGCTCTCTGAGTGGCTGCAGTCCCCTCCAGACGTCTGCAGGCCCGGCGTGCGCCGCCACACCTGCCGCTCCTGCCACGCCGTATGCCTGCAGGCCTGGAGGCCTCGGTGGGGACGACGCTTTCGACGACGCCGAGGTGCGCAGCATGCACGCGACAGCTGATCTCACGTCGGATGCCGCCAGCCTCAGCGGCACCTGCTGCTCCTGCATGGCCTGCAATAGCACAGGGGTTCGACGACGCAGCGTTTGGCGACGACGCCGTGGCCCAAGATGGGGAGGCGGTGGAGGTGCTGGACCAGCAGCAGGCCGACGGGGCGGCGGACATCAACCGGCCCCGCATCACCACACGCTACATGACCAAGTATGAGAGGGCCAGGGTGCTGGGCACGCGCGCCTTGCAGATAAGGTGCGGCCAGGCAGGAGGTGCTCGTGGTGGTGCTGGTGGTGGAGGGCAGCTCCGACGCGCTGGCCAGAGCGCCTTCCCGCCTGTGAGGTGTCCTTGTTTGCCCGTGTCTGCGCATGCTCTGTGCCCGCAGCATGAACGCGCCCGTCATGGTGGCGCTAGACGGCGAGACTGACCCCTTGGAGGTGCGACTTGCTGGCCAGCCGCCAGCAAACAGCATGAGCAGCAGACAGAGGGTCGCCAAGGCTTGCAGCGCTCCATGCCTGCACCTCGTGTGCGCTGGCCTGGGTCCAGGCGCACGTGCGCAGCAGCATGTCCACGTGCGTCGCGCGTGGTGGTGCGCCGCAGATTGCGATGAAGGAGCTGCGGGAAAAGAAGATCCCGTTCACCATCCGGCGGTACCTCCCTGATGGCAGGTGCGCGCCATGTGTAGCTTGATTGTCGCGCTGGCCTGGTGTCCGCTTCGCACCAGTGCGTGTGACATGAGCCGCTGTGCGACGCAACTCTGTTGTGCTTGTGCCTTTTGCATTGCCGCTGTGTGCAGCCATGAGGACTGGCGGGTAGACGAGCTCATCATCCCCGACTGACCACGTCCAAGGACCGTGCACAGGGTGCACTTCACTAGCGACCACCTTTTCCTCTCTCTCTGCGGGCACCATCGGACCCAAACAACTTGCAACTCTTGCGCGATGAGCCGGTGCAACCCTTGACAAGCAGCACAGAGGTGCGCGCAGCGGTATGTACACTCAGGGCGCACAGCAGGGCTGCTCATGGCCCAGAGTTGAGGTTCTCCTCGCAGACGATGAGCTGGTGGATGAGCTGCAGGTAGGGCAGCCGCTCAGGGCCAAGCACAGCCAGGAACTCCTGGCTCACTTGCGTCTCGTCATCGTCGAGTGACAAGGACTCCAGGCGTTGGTACACCCTGTGTGCAGACGTTGCGTGGGCAGGGCGGGCGTAGGTGTGGCGCTGCCTCAACACAAACACGTGCAGGACTGGTGCGCAAAGCCATGATCAACAGGGCAGCGTGTGTGCCGCAGTGGCACCATCGGGTGCGTGGCGTGCCATCATGATGGCGCCGCACGCCACACCGCCAAATGAGTACTCACTTGAGGAAGGGCTTGGTGCCCAGCTTGTCCTCCAAGTAGCACCGGAGCGCCTCCACCTTGGCGGCCAGTGAGTCGTCCTCGCGTACCGACAGCTTGACCTCCTCGCCATTCAGACGGAAGTGCCCAGCCAGGGCCTGCGGTGGGGCAGACGCAATCGGTGGGCATGCACAATCAGCACGCCGTTCCCTCCCCACCGCGCACTGCTCCGTGTGGTGAAGCCAAAGCTGCTGCGACACGTGCAGCACAGCACGCACCGCGGCTTGCTGGTCGTCCCCGTCCATGAGGGCCTGGTCCTGCGCCTCCTGCTCCTCCTCCTCGTCCTGCTTCTGACCCCGGCGCTTGCCACCGTCGCCGCCTGGCTCCGCCTCGTCGCCCCCCAGGACATCCTGGAGCAAGGCATCCGCACACATACACGTTTGCTGGTGCTGCCACACCTGCGTGGCTTGCGTGCTGGTGCATCCTGGTCAGCCAAGCGGCTTGCGCAGGCCGGAGCAGGCAACTTGTGCCCACCTGCATGTCCTTAATCATTGCAGCAAAGTCCAGGTCCTCCGCCGCTGCCGCCGCGCTGTCCTCCCTCTCAGCCCGGCCGGCGGACGGTGCCCTCTGCCCCGGCGAAGGGTCCCGCCCTCCCGCTGCAGCCGGCGGGGGCGACGGGGACGCGGCAGGGCCGACGTCGCAGAGGATGGCAGCGCGGTTGCGTGCGGCGGCGGCTCGCATCTCGTGCCAGTGCTGGCGCTGGTAATCGCGAATCTCCTGCTCGCGCCGCGCCGCCTCGTCCTCCAGCTTCTTGCGGCGCCTGCGGACAAGGCACACATCGTCAGAGGGCAACGCGAACAGCGTCTGAGAGGCCTTGCCCTCGCTCACCTGCGTCGGGCACCCGTGCACAACAGGAGCTCGTGAAGGCCAGTGCAGGCTGGCCCCGCACCTCTCGTACGCGTCCTGCACCGAGGTTGGCCCTGCACCAGCAGCGGCGTCACGCGAGTCCGGCCTGCGCTGCTGCTGTGCCTGCGAAGGTGGCCGGTCGCCCTCGGCTTGGCGGCGGTTCCGCTCCGCCGCCGCCTTCTGCTCCTCCCACACGGCACGCCGCTGCTCCGGCGTCAGCGCCACGTCACCCGCCCCGCCACCTCCGCCTCGCGCAACCCCAACCTCGCCACCTGCCCCGTCCGCAGCCTCCGGCACCACAGGGTCGACCCACTGCTTCCTGCCCTTGTTGTTGTTGTTGCCCGGCGCCCCAAACACCTGCACCTGGCCGTTTTGCAGCTGGTTCTCGACGGCGGCCTTGTTGCGCATGAACTCGCGCTTTTGGGCCAGCATGGCCTGGCGCTCATCCTCGCGCTTGCGGTCCTGTGCGCGCGTGCAGGGGAGCATGAGGAAGGAGGCCATCCGCGCCATACTGGGCGCAGAAGACGAACGGCACGCGCACAGGCCCTCTGCAGCCACGCACCCGCGCCTCCTTCTCTGCGTCCTTGCGCGCCTGCTCCTCCTCCAGTTTCGCGCGCCTGCGCGCCTCCTCCGCCCGCCGCTTGGCCTCGTCTCCCGCCTGCCGTCTCATCGCCTCTTCGGCGGCCCTGCCGCGCCGCTCAGCTTCGACGCGCGCTGCCTCGGCCTTGGCGCGCTCGCCCTCGATTTTGGCACGCTCCTGCACGCGCGGGCCGCCCAGGTGCGAGAACCTTGGTCGGGCGCACCCACCCAGCGTGGCTACGGAACCTGCGTTGGCCACGGGTTGCCACGAGCACGACGAGCACCACACGACAGGCCCTCTCACCGCCTCAAGCTTCTTGCGCTGGTCCTCGAGCTTCATGCGCTCCACCTCGCGCTGCGCCGCCACCGCAGCCAGCTCTCGCTGACGCCGCACGTCATCCTCGCCGCGACGAACGGGTGGTGCTGCCGCCGGCGCCTGCGACACCAAGTCAAGCTCAGCTCATGACTTTCATCTCTTGCGCTCATCGTGTGCCAACCCAACCCAGCAGCCTGGCGGCGCAGAGCACGCAGGAGCACGCACCGCAGCGGCGGCCGGGCCATTGCCAGGTGTTGGTGACGGCCCTCTCCTGCCTCCTGGGGCGGCCGCTGCTGCTGCTGCCGCAGCCGCCGCTCCTGCCCCGGACCCTGGCCTAGCTGCGTGTGCCGGCGACCCTCCCGCCCTGGGCACTGCTGCTGCTGCTGCTGCAGCGGCAGGCGCCTGCCGGGGCACGGCCGCAGGCACTGCTTGTTGCGCAGGTGGTGGGAGCACAGGCTGCTGGCCGGCAGCTGCCTGCACCACCAGCTGCCCCCGCTCGGGGCGTCCGTGGATGACCGTGTGGCTGAACTCGTGTGCCTGCATGCAAGCATACGGTTGGAGCCGCACAGATTGGGTGTTAACGGCCAGCGCGCGGCGCAAGCGTCAGGCTGCCTTGCTGAGGTGCTCCAGTGCGTTATGAAGGCTGATGACTCGTGTGGATGCGCACATGGCGTGGCACCGACCTGCAGCGTGGCTGAGAGGAACTTGGTGATGCGCGCCTTCATGACGGGAGTGGCCAGGATGTCGTTGATGCTGGGGCGCTTCTCCCAGTTTAGGGTCAGCATGCGGTCGATGAGATCGCGCAGCTCCTTGGAGCGGGTGGAGGGCGCGGGAGGATACTGACCCTTGATGATCTGTCAAGGCGCAGAAAGGTGACGTGAGCGGCAGCAGATGGGCAGGGGTGGACAAGGTGAGCCGCCTGGTGTGATGCACCTTGTTGTTGCGGGGGAGTGTGCATTGCATCACAGGAGGTGTCCGTATCTCATGTATCACAGCTCGCACCTTTTGTATGAGCGCCCGCATGTTTGGCGCCTCAAAGGCGTGGCGCCCGCACGACAGCTCGTACAGCACGCAGCCCAGAGACCAAATGTCCGACTGCGGGGCGCAGCGTGTGGTTGCACGAGAAGTACGACGATGTGTGTCCAAAGCACCTAGAACACCGGCCCCTACAGCATGAGACACTGGAAACCTGGCCCACGACGCTCCAGCATGTGAGCAAGCAAGCTTTCCAGGCCGTCCTGCAGTCCCCTTATTGCCTGCACCGCACCTTTTGGTTGTACCGCTTGTTCTGGCAGATTTCAGGGCTCAGGTAGTAGGGTGTGCCCACGGCGGTGGCGGCCAGGTGCGTGGTGGAGGCCAGCACCTGAACAGGCGCCACACATCATGAGGAGGGTGCCTTGCCAGCACCTGGGTTCCTCTCAAGCTCTGGGCCCTGTCGAGGCAAGGGCCTAATTGACGCGGCTGGTGCACCAGTGAGTGCTGCCGAGCGCGTCCCGCCACGTGGCCATACGTACCTTTGAGACGCCAAAGTCGCCGAGCTTGAGGATGCCTCCCGCAGACATGAAGATGTTTTGCGTCTTGATGTCCCTGCATGGGTGGTGTGTGCGGCCCCACCACAACCACCATTGCACCGTGAGGCGTCCGCCTGGCGTCACACCTGTTGTGTCCCACCACACCCGCCCTGCTGTGCATCCAGCCAGACCACCGCCACCAACCTGTGCAGGATCTTGCGGTCATGCACGTGCTTGAGTCCCAGGCACATCTGTACAAACCAGTCCAGGATGGTGTCGTCCGACAGAGGAGAGCCACGACGCTTCTGAGTGATGCCGTACAAGTCACCTGCGCAGGGACACACACACAGGCACGCAAAGTGCTACATGAGGCTCTGTTTTCACTGCACATCAGGTCTGCCAGGACCTGAGCACTACGAGGCTGGTGCGTGTGCCACCTGGTGGACTGCTGCGACGGGGGCCAGGGCCACGCACCCTCGGAGCACCAGTCCATGACGATGCACAGCTTGTTCTGGTGGGTGAAGCACTCGAGGCACCGCACGATGTTGGGGTGGCTCAGGGCCATGAGCAGCTGCGCACACAGTCGTGAGCAACCATCGTGAGCGGTCCGTGGGCTGAGTTCTGTTGGCTGGCCATGCAGCCTGCATGAGGCTCACCCTGGCTTCCTGCTCCGCTGAGTCCCGCTCCGCCTTTGGCATCCGGGAAATATCGATCTCCTTGACCACGAAGTTCTTGTTGTCGGCCTTCCTCGTGACCAGCACGGCCTGCCCAAAGCTGCCCTTGCCCAGCACCTGAAGCCCAGCACATGGTCGCGTGGGTGCAGCTGTGCTCATGGTGAGCGCACGCCGCCTTCCCTGCCAGGCCCGTGCACGGACATGAGCGCACCTTGCCGCGGACGTACTTGTCCATGCCGGACGGCGCAGCTGCCATCGCTGCCACTAGCTACACCTCCTGTGTTGCTGTGTGGTGCCTGGCGATGCTGAGCTCCTCCCGTGCAGGTTGGTACACAGATGCAGATGCACCTCCTCGCACGCGTGCAGGCTGCGCCGATGGATGGACCACACGAGCACCACGCTGCAATCCTCGCTCGAGGCCTTGTCCCTCCACGCGTGCTGCCTGGGCCGGAGTGCCAGATGGCACAGGCGCCAACGCGCAGGGAGCGACCGTGTGAAACCCAGCGATGACTGCGACAATGGCACCCTGCAGCCAGTGCGCGTGTACTAGCAGTGCAACGAGGCCGATGCGGACTCGCACCTGTGCCCCGACCTGGGCATGCTAAAGCTCCGCCGGCAGCAGGAGGAGAACGCGAGGAATCAGCGTGCTCGATTCTGCGCCTCCTGCAGCCCAGCACCCACAGCACCAATGGCGCACCTTGGCTCGCTCCATCGCCAGGCGGCCGCCACGGGCCGTGCTGCGCCTTCGTCCCTCCTGTGCCCCTGCCCCAGCAGCCGGAGCCCTGCGCCCTTCACGGCTGCTGCTCCGGTCGCTCTGCCAGCCCAGGGACCTGCCGCGCACTCCCATGCCCCCCAGGTGCGACCCTCCCCGCTCCCGCGCACCTGCACACGATCCACCTTATCCCAGACGCCTCCAAACGCACACTGCTGTGCTTGGCTTGCGCAGATGATGATGGCGCATGCTCAGCGGCAGCAGCAGCAGCGCCAGCGCGTCGTGCCGGCCGCTTCCGCCGCCAGCACCGCCCCAACCGACGCCACCGAGCTGCAGGTCGTCAAGGAGAACCTGTCAGAGACGCAGCGGCGCCTCACCATCACCGTGCCAGCCGCCGGCGTCAAGCAGTGCTTCTCCGTCGCCGTGGAGAAGATGCGGGAGATTGCCGGCGACATGCCAGGTGTGCGTGCGGCGCAGGGCAGGAAGCACGGCACGCACTGGCCTGCCCTGCTGCGTGAGGGTGCAAGTGCAGAGCAGCAGGGG
This sequence comes from Chlorella sp. KRBP, assembly GCA_004335735.1. Taxonomy (NCBI): domain Eukaryota; kingdom Viridiplantae; phylum Chlorophyta; class Trebouxiophyceae; order Chlorellales; family Chlorellaceae; genus Chlorella; species Chlorella sp. KRBP. The sequence continues at coordinate 14,602 of QAXK01001735.1, forward strand.
CTCGCTGTGCTGCTGGGGGGGCGCCGTTCCATGGCAGGCAGCGTGGCAAGCCCGTGGCAGGATGCCATCTGGCCGCGGAGGTGACCCACACCCACTCAGTGACTGTCTGACCACCGCCGTGTGCAGGCTTCCGCAAGGACAAGGTCCCGCTCTCCATCATCATCCAGCAGTGTGGCGGGCAGCGCAACTTCAAGATGACGTGCATCGAGGAGGTGCTGCTGACGGCGCTGCCGCTGGCCATGGAGCAGGCGGTCAAGCAGGAGGGCGTCGTGCCTGATAGCGAGCGGGTGCGCGTGGCAACAGCATGCCTCAAGCACCCACAGCGCTCTCACCAGACCATGGGACTCTGGTGCACCATCAGCACCACGCTTCGCCCTCCTCTCCACAGACATGTCTGTGTTAGTGGCTCTGAACTGCCCTGCTCTGTCCCGCCCCTCCTTGCAGGTGGTGTCGGACATCAAGGACTTGGAGGCGGTGTTTGACCCAGCCAAGCCGCTCACCTTTGCCGTCACGTACGACTGCGTGCCACCCCTCACGTGGAAGAAGAGCTACAAGGAGCTCGAGGTCACCATCCAGTGAGCAACTTATGTGCAGGGAAGGGAGGGGCTGCATGCGGGTGGGGCACTATATACTCAGTGGTGCCCCCTGGAGGCCGTGGGACGCACTCATGGTGGCGTGCAGCGTGAGCGTTGACGTCTGCCTGCATCTCACACTGTCCCGCATACTTGTGGCCCTCCTTGTGGCGCCCTGCAGGGACTCTGGTGACTTCACCACGGACGCCGCCGCTGTGGAGGACCTGGTCAAGCAGCTGCTCAAGGAGAAGGGACACCAAAAGGTGGTGGCGGCACGCGGCATGCAACTGGTGAGCGGCGCGGGCGGGCACTCAGCTGCTGGGCTGCATGCACCGGTGTCCAGGACATGACGTGGCGGCACTGTACTTGCACAGCTGTGGCAGTGCTTACTACTGCTCGTCAGCTGGGCCACACGCAAGAACACGAGGCCTGAAAGAGCACTCAGAGACATCCTGCGATGATGTACTGAACCCTCAAGGAGCCCGCAGCTCAAAACCGTGTGCTGCTGCCGTTTTGCTGCTGCCACGCGCGCGTGCCAAACGTGCATGCAGGGTGACACTGCCATTGTGGACCTCAAGTTCACGCAGAAAGGCAGCAAGGTGCCACTGCCCGGGCTGTCCTCCAACCGCGCGCGCATCGACACGGACGTGGACCCCTTGGGCCTGGTGCCGGTGAGTGGGTGGCCACATGTCAGGCTGTTTGGGCACGGCACGCAGTGCACAGAAACAGTGGGGTGGGCAACTGCGACTGACAAAGTGGCATGAGGTCCCAACAGAGGGCAAGTGAAAGGCTCACTGTGGAGACGACTCGTGCCTCCAGGCACCTGTGCCTGCTTCCTGCTGCGCCACGCGCTCGCCCCTGGCAACACGTGCCCCTCTTGCTCCTCCTCCTCCTCCTCCCTGTCCCCGTGCAGCACCTGCTCGGCGCCAAGGTGGGCGAGACGCGCCGCTTCACCATTACGCTGCCCCAGGACTACCAGGTGGAGCTGTGGCAGGGCATGCCGCTGGACGTCGAGGTGGCCTTCAAGGAGCTCTTTGCCTGGGAGCTGCCAGAGGTGCGCTGACAGTCTGAGCGGTGCTGTGAGGAGGCCATGCTTGCAAGCGTTTGCGTGCCTTGCGGGCAGCAGCTTTCAAATGGCCAGCAGGACAAGCGCGGTTGTGCATGCCAGAGCACCCCTACTGTGCGCGTGAGGCCACCTCCCATCTGTTTGCTGTGCTCCTAGGGCGCCACAAGCTGTGCATGCGCATCATGTGTGTGCGTGTGTGCTCGCTCGACTGTGCGCAGTTTGACGACGCGTTTGTCAAGGAGCACTACGCCAGCCAGTTTGAGACGGCAGAGGACCTGCGCAAGAGCCTGCTGGCCACCACGGCCATGGAGCGCGTGCAGCAGCTCGACCAGGTGCTCGGGGAGGCCGTGCAAAAGGTGCGCTGTGGGCGGGTGCGCTGTGGGCGGGTCGCGGTTCTCAGCGTGTCGGCGTGTGGACTGGTGGTTTTGCTGACACATGTGTCTCTGCGCCTCGGTCTGCCAATCCCTCAGTCTGCCTGGTTAGGTAAAGCCTCTGCGTTGCTGCTCTGGACCTGCCTTGGCACGCCCTGCTGCACCAACGAGCGCAGGTGGTGGTGGAGGCGGTGGAGCGCCCCGCGTTGCCAGACACGCTGGTGGAGGACATGGGCGCCACGCAGTACCGCGCCATGCTGCTCGACATGATCGAAAAGGCAAGCCGCCCAAGCCTCGGCTACCGCAGTTGTCGTGCCTCACCACGTCGCGCCGTGCGATGCGGCGTGTGCGACCCGTGTCGAACGAGCGACGTGTGCGGTGCTCCTGCGCTTACGCCTGCAGAAGATGGCGACTGCCGAGGAGGTGGACAAGCTCGCGACCGAGGAGATGGTGAAGGAGTACGTGAGCAAGAAGCGCAAGGAGCTCGAGGACTTGTGCATCTTCAACGTGGCGGCGGACGAGATCTGGGCGTCGGAGCAGCTCGCGCTCGAGGACAAGGACGTGCAGGAGGAGGTCGAGGTCCGCAAGAAGCAGTATGAGGTGCGCTGGGCTGGTCGGAGCCCGGGAGGGTCGCACGGGCCGGTCGTCGCACGGGCCGGTCCGGGCGGAGGTTGCGCATGCTGCGGCCTGTGTGACAGGGCCTTGCGCCGCGGGTTCGCTCGCCTTTTGCGATGCGGGTGGGCTTACACCGCACACCTCGGGTGCTGGCTGAACAGGGCACCTGCCGCGCGTGCTGCGTTCTTGTCGCTCCTCGCAGGCGCAGCAGATCGAGTATGACGAGCAGGCTATTCGCGAGCAGGTGATCGACACGTTCAAGCACCTGCGCGTGGTCGAGTGGCTCAAGGACAACATGAAGCGCAACGTGCTGCCCTGGAAGAGCGCGTGAAGGGTTACACCTGGTGGGATGCTGTCTGACACGTCTGATCTTTGCATTAGTCTGGACACCTTGGGGTGCTTGCTGCGCACGCACCAGAACTGGCAAGAATGACAAGGGCAGTCCAAGAATGGGCTGAATCTGCACACACAGAACAGAGCGGCCCGCATGCGCCCTGGCGGATACGCGGTCATGAGTCCCTCTCGCTCCGGTGGCTTGTCAATCTCCTCCGCAACGCAACAAACCTATGTCCAAAGCTCAACACCCTCCTCTGGAACTATCGCCATCTTGAGTAAAACATGTCAGCAGTGGTGCCATGGACCACAATGGCATGGACCAGCAGAAAATACATAGGCGGTCAGGGCAGCAAGGCGAGGCATGGCATGGCAAATCAACGGCAGCGCGCCTGCACACGAAGGACGCCTCCTGCTGTTGCGTCCCTGATCAGCTGAAAAAGTAGTCCGAGTCCAGCACGCAGGCAATGTCCAGGTCGCCCCGCGCCGGGATGGGCTGCATGTCCTGCGCCCCGAGGGCTTGCAGCTGCATGGCCAGGTGGTCCAGCAGGGGCTGCCGGTGCAACGCCACGAACTCCTTGCGCAGGATGGTGCTCATGAGGTCCACTGATCCGGCGTGCGTGAAGAATGAGTCGTGCACGCCTGCGCACATGCAGCAAGCACAGCGCGCCCCATCAGCACCGCAGCACGTCCGCCAAGGAAACCCATAGTGAAAAGCTGCAAGCGCGGGCACCCACCACAGGCTCTCCCTGAGCCCAAAGCCCACCTGCAAAGGTGACGTCCTTGTCCCTGCAGGCCAGCGCCGTCATCATCATGTGCGCGGCGTCCAGGCTGTGCACGTAGTTTGGCGGGAAGGCGGTGCGCTGCGCGCGCTTGTCCACGGGCGGGCAGGTGGCGGCAGCGGCGGCACTAGCGGGCTTGGAGGAGCGCCACCAGTTCTTGGCGTCCTGCGGCTCCTGCACACAGGAAGAGAGGGACAAGAACGTGACGCGGCAATACACTGGGGACCTGTGGTTTCGAGGCAAGCCTGCTCCTGTGGCTGCGGGACCGCCGTGGCGCCTTGCTGCGTTCGGCGTCTGGCGGCAAGCCCAGGGACAGCAGCTGGCGGTGAGGGTGAGGCTAAGGCGGAGTGGTGGGGAGGCAGGCTCACTTGGAAGTAAGGCTGCTTGATGGGGAAGCCCATGGGCGAGGTCCACGACACCGGCTCTCCGGCCCGCGCCGTGCACGTCGCGCTGTTGGCCAGCCACGCCATCACCTGCTGCGCGTTGCTGAACACCTCGCCCACCGACCGCAGCGTGACGCCCGCCAGGTAGTTGGACACCTGCGTCACCTCGGCCACGTTGTCCCAGCCGCGCTCCACCAGCCGCGAGGCGATCTGGTCACGCGCGCCGATGAAGGTGACGCCGTAGACCGTCGTCATCACGGTCTGCTTGACGAGCTTCCGGTCGACCACGCCGCCGTTGCGCGCGAGGAGCTTGAGCGCCTCGGAGCGCTGGCTGTCCTGCGCGTCGCGGTGCACCGTCTGGTCGACGATGCGCGCCACGGCGGAGTAGACGTCGGCGGGCTTGTCGCCGGGGAGCAGGTTGACGGCCTGGCCGCCGCCGCGGTCGCGGGCAAGGGCGGCGTAGTGCTGCAGCCCGTTGCACGACCCGTCCTGCGGCGGCGAAGGCGAATGCGTTGGACGCAGCGGGTAAAAAGACGCGCGCATCTGTCGCTCGACTAGCACGTCGCGATCAGCGTGGCGAGGGCGGCAGGAACTCCGAAAACAACCCCACTGCAAGTCCTCATTCTGTCTGCTGTGCCACCCCAAGGCAGCAGCCGTCCTCAAGCAAACGCCCTCCCCACCACACACACACCTGATGGATGGGCAGGTGGCTCACAAAGCTCTCCACCGACGACGCCCCACCACCCCCACCACCA
>QAXK01001739.1:0-11586 GCA_004335735.1 Chlorella sp. KRBP
CCAGGCGTGGTGGTGCTGGGCGCGGGCCCACGCGGCGGTGGGGCTGGCGGTGGTGCGGGTGCGGGTGCCGGTGGTGGGGGTGTTGCGACGACAGCAAGTCACTTGCTCTCCCGCCTGGCTCCTAGTGCTGCTGCCCAGCAGCCCCACCCCGTGCAAGCGCACGCACCGGCAGCTTCCGGGCAGCTCCCGCACGGCGCGCAGCAGCACCCGCCCCGCCAGCCGTCGCCGAGCAGCGCCCTGGGTGCGTTGGCGGACGTGGCGGCGGCGGCGGCCGAAGCGCAACGCATGGAGGAGCAGCAGCGCCCCCCTGGGACGGCGGGTGCGGGTGCGGGTGCGGGGGCGGGGCGGGCGCGTGTGCCGCCTCCCGCCGTGCCCAATCCGTGGGTGCCGCAGGGCATCCGGCCCGCGGGGGCCACCGCGACCACCGCAGCAGGAGCAGGAGGGCGCTATGCTGGTGCACCTGGCGGTGCCAAGGGTGCCATGGCTGGGGCTAGCAACAATGGCGGTGCCATGTCCCAGCAGCTGCACAAGCTGCCGGGCCTGCGCACGGCCAGCATGCCTACTTCCACCGCCGCACTGCTGCTTAGCAAGGTGCAGGGCTTCACCCACGGTACGACAGAGGGGCTGGAGCAGGGTGCGGTGACCGCTGGCTTGCTTCCCGGGCACCTGCAGCCGCAGCACCAGCACCAGCAGCAGCACCCTTCAGGGCCTGGGCAGGCGGTGGCTGTGGACGCAGCAGCGCTGCTCATGGCGGCGCGTGCGGGAGGCAGCTCCTTGGTGCAGGCGGCGCAGGTGCACGCGGGGCTGCAGGTGCCGGCCGCACCGCTGCCTGTGCTGCGCCTGGACGCACCACCAGCACCAGCACCAGCAGTAGGAGCAGCAGCAGCACAAGCCTTGCCTGCAGCCAGCACCGCCTCACCACAGGCAACGCCCACCGCCGGTGCTGCTGGTGCGAGTGGCGCTGGTGGGGAGGGCGGGGTGGTGGGGACTGTGGCAGTGGTAGGCAGCCCGGCAGGGGAGGGTGCTGCGCACACTAGTGCCACGGCTAACAACAATGCTTCGTCCGTAGTGGCGGCGTTCAGCGTGGCGGACCAGAGGACAGCGCTGGCAGGTGTGCTGCAGGCGCTGCATCGCCTGGGCGCTCCTCCCAGCGTGGTGATGGCGTCGTACAGCGCCTTTGTGGCCCTCACTGGCGCGCGCCTGGCGTCCTTTTTGACGCACGGCTACACGCTGCTGAGCCACGCGCACAGCGCCCGGCAGGACGGGCTGGTGGTGGCGGCACTGAGGGCGGCAGGGCTGCTGTCTGAACTGGAGGCGGACCAACTGCTGCCACACAACCAGCAGCACCACCACCAACAGCAACAGCAGCAGCGGCAGGACACGCCCTCACCTGCGCCCGCGGCTGTCTTGCCGCAGCATGCTGCCTCTCCAGGAGGAGGAGACGGGCCGCAGCAGCTGCATGTGGCGGTGGTGGCGGCAGCGGGGGATGCTGTGCTGTCAGAGCCAGGCAGCGCCACGTCAGGCAAGGCGGCCAGCCACGCGAAGGCTGTGAGTGGGGGTGAGGAGGCGGCGGTGGCGGCTGTCGTTCCCGGGCTGGAGGTGATGGTGACGGGTGCGGAAGCTGGGCCACAGGAGGCGCAGCAGGGTGTTGAGGTGGTTGAGGCGGTGATGGTGTTGGACGAGGAGGCGGGGCATCCCGCTGCTGTGGCTGGCGCGGGGAGCACTGGCGGTGCGTGACGTGTGGTGCTGGCTTCGCCATGGGGAATGCCACCTTTATGCTGCTGCATTCGCGCACACTCTGCTTGGGCTGCAGGCTGCACTGTTGCATGCTCGAACATTACTGTGTCGCGGGGGAGGGATTCGTAGCGCGCCTGCGCGGCGCCATAGGGGTCGTGGACGGGCTGCAGGAGCCTGCATCGTATATGTTGTGCTTTTTGGTGCTTCTGCCGGAGATCTGCTGCTCACACAAGGTGCAAGCAAGGAGAATAGTGAGGCACGTGCACCCTAGGTTAGGGTTGAGCAGCATGTGGTGAGCAGCACACGCTCCAGCCGCACAGTTGGCGAACTCCACGCCGGCACTCAGCGATCATTCCCAGCACCCCGGCGCTCTCTTGCTCTCTCAGCCTTCTTCTCAGCGCGCCGCGCCGACGCCGATGGGGCAAACGCCCTCGTCGCGCGGTGCGGCCTCCCCCGCCGCCTCTTCGGCGGCTTTACAGCAGCTGCAGCAGCAGCTTGACGGTGGCGATGCGGCGCCACAGGAGGATCTAGCCTCCATGACCAGCGATGAGTTTTCGAGCTTGGAAGAGGTGACGTCCTTCGTCTTGGAGGAGGCACCACCTGCTGGCGCGCTGCAGCAGATGGACGCGTGGGAGGCGCTGCTGCACGCCCAGCGCGAGCACGGCTCGTCTCTGGCAGTGGTCGAGTGCAGCGGACCTTCCTCGGCGTCTTCTTCCCAGCTGCTCCTGACTTACGAGCAGCTCGCGGCGCGGTCTGCGCGCGTTGCGCTCCAGCTGCGCGGCGCCTTGAACGGCGAGCGCCGCGTGGCCGTCATGGCGCGCAACAGCGCCGCAGTCCTCGAGGTGCGATCTCGTTGCTGTTTGCTGCTGCACTCCTCCTTTCATTTTTTGCACTTTTGCCTCACACAATGCTGGGCGTGCTGCGCTCACCTGCTTCACCTCGTGCGCAGGTGCACTACGCCGTGGCTGCCATCCGCGCCCAGCTGGTCAACTGCAACGTCTCCCTGGCCGCGCCTGAGCTTGCCTACGTGCTGAGCGACTCCCAGTCCCGCGTGCTGGTGGCAGACGCCTCCCTGGCGTCCACCATCCAGCAGGCCCTCCAGCAGCAGGGCGCAGGCAGTGGCAGTGGCAGTGGCAGTGGCAGTGGCAGCGCCATGGTGGTGTCCGAGGTGTGGTGGATCAGGGACGACGGCGTTGGTGGCGTGGCGCAGCGTGAGCGCAGCAGTGAGCCTCACCTGGTGGACCTGCCTGGCGTCAGGGAGCGCTGGTACCAAACAGGTGACCCGTGCGGGGCAGGCAGGTAGCTGCAGCATGAAGGCACAGGACGTCCTGCTTGGGAGGTGCGTCGTTTCAAGGTTAATGAGTACGCCAGACCCGATTGCTTTGTGCGCCGCCTGGTGCAGGTGCGGGCGCCGACGCGTCAGGCTCAGTGCCGGGCCCCGGTGGCGCCCCCCTGACAGTGGCAGGGCCTCTGGAGGAGGTGGCCAGGGTGCGGGCGCGTGAGCTGCGGGCCCTGGCGCGTGACCACTACGACCCTGAGGACGGCTACCACCTCTACTACACCAGGTGAGAGGGAATGTGTGCGTGCCTCTCGTGCAGACGGTGGCTGTGCGTGTGTCTCCCTAGTGCCTTACACGGGATGGCGCGCATAGAATAGGTTGCCTTGGGCTCGCAGGCAGTCACGTGCTGACAACTGCGTGTCCTTGGCCGCACGCGCGCAGTGGCACCACCGGCAAGCCCAAGGGCGTGCTGCTCAGCCACAGCATCGTCATGCACCACGCGCTGGGCACCATCAGAGGCAAGGGCTGCACTTTGTTGAACTGCGCCCCTAGAAGTGCAGCCTTCTTCACAGGAGGATGTTGAGCGTGACTGTCGCTTCCTGATTCACGCAGAGATGGCGCTGCACCGTGAGGACGTGTGGGGCCACTTTGCGCCTCTCTTCCACCTGGTGGACGCCTTTGCCGTGGTGGCCATCACCCTGGTGGGCGGGCGGCACGTCACCCTGCGCACCTTCACCGCGCTGGACGCCCTCCTCACCATCGGTGCGCTCCTCAGCTACACTCCCAGCTCCCTCAACAATGCAATATGTGCATGGGTACACCTAGCACCTAGCCAGCCTTATGTTGCCAACATCCTGCCCACACTGCACCCGCAGAGCGTGAGCGTGTGAGCGCCCTCAACGTGGCCAGCACCATGGCCGCCCTCATGGCCACCCAGCCGCTGCTGCCTGCCCTGGACCTCTCAAGCCTGCGCGTCATGAGCTGCGGTGGCTCGCCCCAGCCACCCGCTGTGGTGCGTGAACCGGTCTGAGTCACGTCCGGCTGCAGTCCACACTTGTGCATGCACCTGTTCAGTGCCAGTGCCCTATCCCTCCTCCGCTGGTACATACCTCCTGGTGTGCACATCCCCTGACCTGCCCTCAACTGCAGGTGCGGTCCCTGGTGGCGCAGCTTGGCTGTGAGTTCTTCGTGAGCTACGGCATGACCGAGTGCTGCGGCAAGATCTCCATGAGCATCCTACCACCTGACTGGTACCAGGTGCGGGCACCTCACCTAGTGCTTGCTGCTGGTAGTCTCGCGCCGCCCTCATCCCGGGCACCTCACCTAGTGCTTGCTGCTGGTAGTCTCACGCCGCCCCATCCCTTCACCTCACCAGCATTAACACCGAAGAGTGTGTTGCCTTTGCTCTCATGGCGTGCAGGAGCTGGTTGGCAGCTCCCCATCCGCCTCATCACCTTCTGACGGCAACGCGCCGCCAGCTGCAGCCCCCCAGCGCACCCCAGACCCTGCCGCCTGCGAGGCGCTCCTCTCGCGCGTTACGTCCAGCGGCAGGCCCTTCATCCTCCTGCACCTGCGTGTGGTGCGGGTGGGCGGACCAGAGGACGGCGAGGGCGTGCCTGCTGAAGCTGAGGGTGGGGAGGGGCGGGACGTGGTGCCTGGGAGCGGGGAGGTGGGCGAGATGTGGATCAAGGGACCCACCGTCTTCACTGGTGAGAGCCCACCACGGGTGCCCCTCTGTTTGCAGGCTGCAGGCTGGACGCTTGCTGTTCACAGCTAGCCGCTCTCACTGCTCCCTCTCATCCTGTGCCTGGGCGTGTGCTTACTGGTTCAGGCTACCTGAGTCCACCGGCCCCTCAGCCTGGCACCCCGGCGCCCCCGTCCGCGTTTGCGGCTGGCGGTTGGTTCCGCACGGGTGACCTGGCGGTGGTGCGGGCAGACGGCTACGTGCACGTGGTGGACCGGGTCAAGGACATGGTGCTGGTCGGCGGGGAGAACGTCTACAGCACCGAGGTCAGGCGCAGACGGCCTGCTTTTGCCTTTCTTAGTCTCGCACTCCTCCTGCATGGATGCCGCACCCACACGCCTTCCCACCAGCCACCGGCCATGGTCATGCTGTCTGTGCGTTCACCTGGCGGTGCGCCGTGCAGGTCGAGGCTGTGCTGCAGCAGCACCCGGGCGTCGCCCAGGCCGCAGTCTATGGCGTGCCCAGCGCCGTGCTCGGCGAGGTGGTGGCCGCCGCCGTCACCCTCCCGCCCTCACCCGACGTGCTCGCCGCCGCCTTCCACCTCCCGGCGCCCCGAGCCGCCGCACTCGCCGCACTCATCGGCTCGACGGCCAGCAGCCACGGTCCCGGCACGACGCTGCTCTCCACCGTGCCGCGCGGCAGTGCTGGCGAGGGCGCACAGCTGGTCGCCGACCTTGAGGCTGTCTCCTCGCACCTGGTGGCGTGGTGCCGAGCGCGCCTCGCGACGTTCAAGGTGCCCGCGGGCCCGATCAGGCTCGTGGCCACGCTGCCCCTCAGCGGCTCTGGCAAGGTGCTCAAGACGCACCTCAGGTCCTCGCACACCTCCGCGTCCGCTCCCTCGGCTAGCGCTCTCTCTCCCTCGGCCGCTGCTGTGGCTCCGCCACCGCAACTGCCATCGGCATCCGTGGCCGTGGGCGCCTCGTCCGCCTCGGCCCCGCACCCGCCTTCATCCGCCACATCAGCAGCGCTCCTGGCCCTGGCCCAGCGCGCGGCCCTGGCTCTGCCTGTGGCCGTCTCCATCGTCGAGGTGCCAATCACCATGCCCGTCCCACCACCTACCTCTGCGGACGGCACCAGGGTGTTGTGCGCCGAGCTGCCCACCCCAACAGCAACACAAGCAGCTCCTCCCGCAGTGGCAGCCACTACCACTCTGCGCTCCATCGCCACGTGGGCCGCACGCCACGCCGGAGCCAAGCACCTGCTGGTGCTGCTGGCCCTCCCCGCCCCTCTCCCCGCCCCCCAGACACACGCCACGCTGCAGGCCCTCAGGCAGTGTGCCCCGCACCTGGTGGCCACCCTGCAACTGGCGGCGCTGCACGTGGTGCTGGTACCTGCCGCAGCAACGCACACGCACATGCAGCGCGCCCTGGCGGCTGGGCTGGAAGGGCTGCCGCCTGCACGCTGCATCGTGCTGCCTCCCTCCCACCTCCTCACTGGCACCGGCGGTGCAGGGCCAGACCTTGTCACGCAAGGCAGCACACGCGGCGACGCCACTACCAGCGCAGCCGCAGACGCCTGCCCACAGCTGCAGCTGCTCTCCTCGTCTACTCTGCCCGACAGCCAGGGCACGTGCATTGGGGTCATCCAGCTGGGAGCAGCGCCGTGGACCTTCCCTCACGCCCAGAGCCTCGCCTACATGCAGCAGGCGCAGCGCGGCGGCTTCAAGCACGTGCTGCTCCTGCTGCTGGGTACGCGTGTTGAGCACGCCGATGCAGCGCTCCTCCCTGCCCAGCGCCAGGCCCACCAGCAGCAGCTGCAGGCCATGCAGCAGGCGGCAAGCAGCCTGGCAGCGCAGCACGGGGTGGCCCTCCACGTTGCAGTGGCGCCCCAGTGGCTGCTGCACGTGCCCGGGCGCCTACGCCAGGTGCTGGCACAGGCCGCACAAGGCCTCCCTCCACTCGTCGCTCTGCTGGACGCGCCACCCGCTCCACCGCCCGCACCGGCTTCTGCCGCGCCCCCTGCCGCTGCGTCCGCTTCCCCACCTCCACATCAGACGCACACCGCTGCTGCCAGCAGCGCAGGTGTCGGCAGCGCATCGGGAAGCAGTGAGCGTGTTGACGTGCTCGGCCTGGTGCTGAGTGCGGTCATTGAGGCCCTTGAGGTGCCCCCCTCGTGCGCGCCCGACGCCGACACACCACTCATGAGTGCGGGCCTCAACAGCACGGCAGCCGTGGCCCTCATGGGCTCGCTGGAGCAGCGTTTCGGCCTGTCCCTGCCGCCCACCCTGGCGTTCGACTACCCCACCGCAAGGGAGATGGCCGGGCAGCTGCGGGACCTCCTGGGTCACCACCACCACCTCTCGGAGCCGTCCGCTGCGCCAGCCGCTGCACCTCCCGGTGCACTCGCCTGGCAGCTGCCTGCACCCAGCACTGTCAGCGGTGCTAGCGCTGCAGCGTATGGTGCTCCCGGCGTGGAGCCCAGTGGCGGCGGCAGTGGTGCGGGAGCGGGTGTGGAGGCGGTGGTTCGCCGGGCCGTGTGCGAGGTGCTGACCATGCCACCGCACCAGGAACTCGACAGGGAGACGCCACTCATGGCTGCAGGTGCGCTTTGAGCTGTTCCTTTGTTTGCGCCCCATCCTTTCGTGCCTTGCCATCCAGTTTGCAGGACGGCGAACTCAACACGCCTGCCCGTGCGTTGCCGTGCTCACTGTACGTGTGCAGGGCTGAACTCAACCATGGCGGTGGCGCTGACCAGCACCTTGGAGGAGCGGCTAGGCTGCCAGCTGCCCCCCACCCTGGCGTTTGACTTCCCCACCATTGCCGCCATGGCGGAGTTCATCACCACTACAACCACAACCAGCACGCACACAGCCGCCGCTGCCCACGCCCCACACCAGCTTCCTTATCCCGACGACGCTTCCTCCGCCCGTGCGCCAGCCCAGCACGTCACCGCCGCCACGCTCGCCTCCCTCAGCGCCCCCCTCTCCCCTCCCCAGGGCCTACCGGACGCTCCCGGCCCGCAGCTGGTGGCGGTCACGGGCGTGGCACAACGCCTGCCTGGCGGCTTCAGCCCTCTGAGCACCAGCAGCAGCAGCGCCTGCCTGTGGACTGCGCCCGACTCTCCCACACCCGTGCCTCTGGCCAGGTGGGACGTGGACGGGCCCGTGCCTCAGGCCGCGTACGAGGAGGAGCGTCACGCGCGCTTTGGCAGCTTTGTGGCGGGCGCTGACCTCTTTGACGCCGCCGCCTTTGGAGTCTCTAGGGCGGAGGCGGTGCTCATGGACCCGCAGCAACGCCTGGTGCTGGAGGCCTTTGCTGCCGCCAACACTAGTGTTGCTGGTGGGCCCGCTGAGCCAGATGTGGTGACTGGCGCGTCACTTCAGCAGCAGCAGCAGCGGGGTGTGTACGTGGGTGTGAGTCAGCTCGAGTACGCGCGCCTGACGCTGGAGCATGGGGTGCCGCTGGCCGCCTACTACGCCACCGGGGCGCACCTGTCGGTGACGGCGGGACGGGTGGCGTTTGCCTTCAACCTGCGTGGGCCGGCCATCTCTGTTGACACGGGTGAGCCTTGGCATGCACGTGCACGTTGCTTGGATGCCTGGAACGGTTGGTGAACAGCAGGTGGTGGCATGTGTCGCTTGATCCGTTGCCGTGTGCTTGCAGCGTGCTCCTCTTCGCTGGTCGCCGTGCACCTGGCCATGAGGTAAGCGTCTGCGTACAGCTTTTAGCGACTGCCAGACGCTCACAAGAGCAGCCGCAGCGTCACCGTTTGCTGTGCCACCCGTGCACCCTGTGTGACGCAGGGACCTGCAGCTGGGCGACGTGCACGTGGGCACGGCGGTGGGCGTCAACCTCACCCTCGTCAGCTCGTGGACACTGGTGAGCGCTGGCGGGCACCTCTATACGCCAGTCATCCGCACACTTCAGCATGGGAAAGCGAGTAGCTCACGCTGGTGCTCATCGGTAATGGATGGGCTGCGTGGCGTTGTCACGTGTGTGCCCGCAGGCGTGCTCCCGCGCGGGCATGCTGGCGGATGACGGCCGCTGCAAGACGCTGGACGAGGGCGCAGACGGCTACGTGCGCGCCGAGGGCGTGGGCGCCCTGTCCATGTGCCGCCTGGGCGACCTGCAGGCCCAGGGCACGGCGGCCACGTCACGCGTGCTGGCGCTGCTTGGCGGCACGGCAGTCAACCAGGACGGGCGCAGCAGCAGCCTCACGGCGCCCAACGGCCCGAGCCAACAGGTGCGCCACTGTAATGGACGGGCTGCTTGTTCTTCATCACGCTGCTCATCTGGCCTTGACACTTTCTGTGCACTTCCTGGTCAATGCTGACTAAAGCCTTCCATGGTGCTCACTACTGGTGACGCTGTGTGCTGCAGGCGGTCATCTCCAGTGCCCTTGCCGCTGCCGGCGTGAGCGCCCTTGACGTGGCGGCCCTGGAGATGCACGGCACGGGCACGGCACTGGGTGATCCCATCGAGGTCTTTGCAGCACTGTCCGTCTACACGGCCCCCACCACGGCAGCGCCATCATCATCATGTGCCAGCCACCAGCGCGATGCTCCAATCACCCTCACGGCCCTCAAGAGCCAGGTGGGCCACGCTGAGCCCGCTGCGGGCGTGCTGGGCGTGCTGCGGGCCACGGGCCGCGTGGCCGCACGGCAGGCGTCGCCGCTGCTGCACCTGCGCCACCTCAACCCACTGCTGGGCCCTGCCCTGGCGCTCGCCCGCTCCCACCATCACAACCAACTGCACGCGGCGAGCCAGGGCGACAGCGACACCAGCACGTCCGCAGGGAGCCTGGCGTTCCTGCCTCGCCAAGCTGCCCCGCAACCTGGTGCAGTGGGAGGCGCGACGGGTGTGAGCGGCTTTGCCTTCCAGGGCACCAACGCGCACGCCGTGGTGCTGGGCCGCCCTGGCCGCACTGCCGCCACTCCTTGGGTGCTGGGTGCTGGAGCGGCAGTGCCTCACCTGCAGCAGGAGCACCTTTGGATCTTCCCCACGCCGCACCCGCTGCTGACACGCGCCAGCGTCCGGCTGGATGCCACCACGAGCCACCCACTCGTGACCTTTGAGCTCAGGTACACTTTTGCATGTGCCGTGGCTCTGCTGCGCCATCACCCTGGCATGGTCGTGCTTGCTGACATGCATCGGGCGCATCACGACGCTGCCGCCTGTTCCACCTGCCATGCGTGCACGCAGGCTCATCAACCCTTCCTTGGCGTGGCTTCTTGACCACCGCGTGCTGGGCCAGGCCGTGCTGCCCGCTGCCGCCATGATGGAGGCCCTCCTGGCCACCCTGGCCAGCTCGCTCACTGCACTTGGCGACGACAAGTCGGCCGTCAGCAGCGGCGGCGGAGGTGGCGGCGGCAGCATGGTGCCGCATCAGCTGTGGGCGCTAGCCAGCCTGACCTTCACGCGCGCCCTGGCCTTGTCTGCCAGCGGCGGCTCTGACCAGCAGGGCGCTGCTGTGCTGTCCTGCCAGCTGGCCATGGCCTCTGGCACCGTCCGCCTCACCAGCACCACTGGCACCGCCAGTGACTCGGTGACGCACGCCGCAGCCCAAGCCACCCAGGTGGTCGCGGCAGCACCCACGCCCCGCACGCCACGCAGCAGCGCCCGCCTCCGGCTCATGCAGCTGGTGCTGCTGTCCGCTGCGGTGTCGGCTCCACCACCAGCAGCCCGTGGGCCTGTCGCGGGCCTGGCTCTGCCCCCAGCCAGCACCTTGCCACTAGGCAGTGAGGGCTACCACCTCCTGCCCGCCCAGCTGGACGCCTCCTTCCACCTGGGCCCGCTTGCGCCCAACAGCCCCGCCCGCATCCCTGTGGGTGCCACCTTGTGCGTCGCCGCACAGAGCACCAGCATGGCGCCTGCACCTGGCCACGCAGCATGCCTTCCGCTCGCACCGCCTCCCACTTCCAGTTCTAGCAGCAACGGCCGTCCAGCTACTGAGGACTGCACGTCCTTCAGCCTGCTGCCTGCTGGCGGGTGGCACGACGGCGCACCTCGGCAGGTGGCGGGTCTGCTCTCGCGGCAACTGGACCTCAACGCCCTGACGCACTTTGCGTCGTCAGCTGCGGCCCAGACAGCAGCACCACGAGCAGCCGCAGCAGCCGGGGCGGGTAGCGTGGAGCAGGGCAAGGAGGCTTCGGAGCAGTCGCCGGAGAGCATGTACGTGGTGGCCTGGGAGGTGGAGCGACCGGCAACGCCGGGCCCGTCTGACCTGCCTGCCCGCCGCCTCACGGGTGGTGGCTTGGCATACCCTGCCAGTGACCTGCCTGAGGGAGCTGCCGAGCTGCACTACGGCACCGCAAGCAGCCCACAGTCGTCTCTGCGCCTGCTGCCGGGCAAGTGCGGCGGCCTGACAGCGTTGCAGCTGGCTCAGACTGCCACTTCTGCAGAGCCCGCTGGCGCAGCTGTGCACGCCACGGCGGCATCGTGTGGCGCGCTGGTGGGCAGCACTCCTGGGCCCATGGCGTCGCCGCACCTGTCCAGCGCCGCAGCCGGCGTGTGGGGCCTCATGCGCACCGCCGCCAGTGAGGCTGGCACCAGCGGCCTGGCAGGAGCCTGGACCGTCCTCAACGTCAGCCCTGCTGCTGCCCGCAGCGGTGATGCCAGCACGCTTGTGCAGCCCACGCCAGGCTTTGCGTCAGCGGTGTCCCTTCACGCCGCGCCCGCTGCTCTGGCAGTCCCCAAGCTGGTCCCAGCCCTGCCCAACGGCGCTCCGCAGGCCACCTGCTTCCAGATTGTGCCACAGCCCAGGGGCAGCCTCGGCAACCTCTGCCCCAGGGCATGCAGCGAGAAGCAGCTGCTGGAATCGCTTACGCCTGGCACGTCGTGCGTGAGCGTCAAGGCTGTGGGCCTCAACTTCAGGGACGTGCTCAACG
>QAXK01001741.1:0-47425 GCA_004335735.1 Chlorella sp. KRBP
GCCACCTCACCTGCACCAGCTGCGACCACTCGTCCGGTGACCACGCCCCCAGCGCCTCCTGCACAAACGCCCTCACGCCACCCATCCCCTCCCCCGCACCCCCCTCGCTCCCCTCCAGTGCGCCCACCACCCCCTGCGCCAGCGCATGCGCCAGCGGCACCGGCGGCTGCGGCGGCCCCGCCCTCAGCCCCCTGGCGCCACGCTGCAGCAGCACCTCGGCAGGCGGGCCCTGAAACGGGCCGCCCCAGGCCCAACCCACGCCCGCGCCCGCGCCCCCGTCCAGGAACAAGGAAGCGTCGTGGTCGCCGGGGGGCGGGGAGGGCGGAGGGCTGGGGAGGCCCCAAGGGTCGTCGGCGAGGGCAGACGTGCCGAGGAGGCCGCCTTTGCCAGCCTTGCGGAGGGCGGCCTTGGCCAGGCGGGCCTCCTCTCGTTCCTGCGGTGCATCAGGGGCAGGCGTGGGAATGGTCAGGGGATGATGGGGTGGAGGGAGGCCCTTGCGGAGGGCGGCCTTGGCTAGGCGGGCCTCCTCTCGTTCATGCGGAGCATTAGAGGAGGGAGGGGAGGCTGTGCTTGCACCTGTGTATTCACTTCTCCAGCTGCAACCTGCTTCCTGGTGCCTGGCAAGTTGCCCCCTCCCTCTCACGTGCGC
This sequence comes from Chlorella sp. KRBP, assembly GCA_004335735.1. NCBI lineage: Eukaryota > Viridiplantae > Chlorophyta > Trebouxiophyceae > Chlorellales > Chlorellaceae > Chlorella > Chlorella sp. KRBP. Next base: position 650 of record QAXK01001741.1, read on the forward strand.
CTTGCCTCTCCCTCTCCCTCTCCCTCTCCTCTCCTCTCCCTCTCCCGCTCCCACTCGCTCCCTCGCACCTGCGCCTTGCGCTCCCTCTCCTCCAACTTGAGGATGATGCGGTCGAGCGTCCTGGCCACCGCTTCGCGCGCCTTGTTCACCTCCCCGTACCCGCGCTTGCACGCTGCTAGAACGCCAGCAAGGTACCCCTCGCCCTGGCCCTGGTCGCCGTCCTCGTCGCCGTCTTCACCCGCGCCCTTGGCGCGCTTGGCGCCTGGCCCACCTGTGCGTGCGCATCCACCGCAAGGGACACGTGAGCACGTGAGTGAGGCTCTACGGGTGTGGTCTACACACCTCGCCTCAGTGGTTCAGCTGGGCGCCCACTGCATGCCTGTGCTAGGGCTGTGTGCACCTTGACACGCTTCACACGCCATCTGTTTCCACTTCACCTGTGCCCGCACAGAACCCAAAGCGATGCAACTGCAGCCGCACCTGGGCCGGCGGGCCGCTTGCGCGGTTTGAGCGACGCCGCCACCGCCTTTGTCACGGCACGCTCCACGTCCGCCGCCGCCTTGGCCGCCAGCCGCATGGCGTCACGCGTGTGGCGGGCGGCGTCGCGGCCTTGCAGCCGTGACTCGCCCAGCGCGCCGCCGGGGCGGTCCGACACTGCACGGTAGTCCTCGTACTGCTCAGCGTCTGCAGCAGAGGGAGTGCAGTTTGGGCGTGGTTTGAGGGGCATGCCAGCGAGGGGGAGAGGGAATGTTTCACTCGCTCTTTGCGCCTGGCATGTCTGTGGTCATGACAGGCGCATGCACCATTGCCTGTGGCAGCGTGCTTGTGGGCCCCGGCCCCAACCACACCCACACCCGCACCCACACCCACACTGCTTGACGAGCTCTGCGTGGCGATCTGTTGTGACGGCTGCAGCACCATGACACCTATCGTGAACGCCATGCAATGATGATGATGATGACCCACATCCACCCCCATACTCACTAGGCAGTTCCTCCGTCGCCTGCTGCACCTCCACCCAGCACAGCCCAAACTCCTGCCGCCCCCACAGCGGCTCCGCCGTCGCCACGCACGCCAGCAACGCCTGCCCCGGCGGCAGCTCCCCCAGCGCCTCCTTCACCGCCGCCACCACCTCCCCGTCCGTCTGCGCCTCCGCCGCCGCCAGCGCAGCGCGAGCGCACAGGTCCAGCTGGCTCGGCTGCTGCGGCCCCGCCGCCGCCGCACCCCCCGCTTGCTGCCCTGCCGCCGCCGCTGCTGCGTCGCCGCCACCCGATGCCCCCGCCCCGCCAAACTCCATCATTGCAAGCCCTCCAAATGGGTCTCCGAGCGCCGGAAGCGGCGGCAGCGCTGGCAACGGCGCGACACCATCCCCTCCCGCTGCTGCTGCTGCTGGTGTTGCTGCTGCTCCTGCTGCGGGAGCCGCGGCCGCTGGTGTGTCCATGGGGAGTAAGCCGAGCCCACCAGCATCGAAGGAAAGCGCCCCAGCGCCTTGGGCGCCGCTGGGCCCCGCCGCACCGCCGTCTGCTAGTGCTGCGCCCCCGGAGGCAGGCTGGGGGAGTGCAGGGGGCGCGGGGGGCGGGGGAAGGGAGGCCATGATGCGCGGGGCCACGGCGGCGGCGCCGGCGCAGCGGAGCGTGGTGATGGCCTTGCGTTGGGACTCCCAGACCGCGTGCCAGGCGGCTTCGGGGGTGGGGCCCTCGGCCAGCTGCAGGTGCGCCTTGCCGCCTGCGCCGCACACAGTTCACCCCGCAAGGCATGCGTGTCAGTTGATGGCAAGTGGTGGCGTTGTTGCTGCCTTCAGCCGGGCGCCTGTTTGGGTTTGAAGCAGATAATGCTTCACAGCACAGTGGAGTGGACAGTGGAGTGCGCTAACAGCTGTTGGGTTGTTAGCGCATCTGCATCTGCATCGCGCGCCACGCCTTGCTGGCAGCGAATGCAGCGCATCAAGAGGAGCCAGGCCCGCCCTTCCGTGAAGCGCACTCTACCCACCTCCCCACCTGACAGCTACACCTGACAGCCACACCCGACAGCTGTAGCCACACACCTGACAGCAGAGCGAAGACCAGGCAGTTGGCTCCCGCCGTTCCCGTCCGGACCTGTGACACCAGTGTGACCGTCCCCGACGCCCTCCCGCCCTGCCCGCCCTGCGCGGGCGCGTCGGCCTCCGCGGCAGTGCCCGCGCCTGGCAGGTTGTCCAGCGGAGAGCCAGGGACGGCGGCGGCCAGCACGTGGGCGGGCAGGGGCGTGCTGAGCAGCATGCGGCGGCTGACGGAGAGGCCCGCAGGGAGCAGGATGCCCTTGGCGCAGTGGCCGGCCATGTTGGGCCAGAAGCCGCCCAGTGCGTGGAGGATGCTGCCTGCGGTGGCAGGACGGGCACGTTTGTGGACACACCCGCATGCTTTTTGTGACGGCTGCAGCATCATCACACCAGTCGTGACCGCCTGCAATGATGATGGTGATGACACGCGCATGCACTGTGCCACCAGTGGTTGTGGTGCTGGTGGCAGGCGTGCTGGCATTCTGCGTCGGCTCTTGTCGCCTCTCTGGGAGTGCGGCGCACGCTGCCATGTGCACTTGGCGTGCAGAGTATGTATGTGCAGGAAGAGCTTGCAGGCACGCCATGTAGCGAGGTGATGGTAAGCTCGTCGTTGGGCTCACCGTTGGGCAGCTCAAAGGGCAGCTCCCTCGCCCACATTGTTTAGCGCAGGCAGCACCAGCAACTACTGGACCCGTGGACATTGGTGCAATGGGGAGGCTCACCGTTTGGCAGCTCAAAGGGCAGCTCCCCCCCCCAGTGTAGCGCAGGCAGCACCACCTCGTCGTCGCCCCGGTTGCGCGACTTGCCCGAACGAGACCCTGCACGCACGTACACGCACACACGCACGCGCGTATGCAGAGACGCACGCATCGTGAGCGGCTCCCTGTGTGACCCGTCTTCTGACCTGCTTTTCTGCTGATTGCTGCACCAGCAGCTGCGGCGACAGATAGCTACGCCAGAGCACAGGACTGTGCTGCCCACGGCGGCATGGCACTGCAGGATTCTCTGCCATTCACACGCCAGCTGCCACAGCCATAAGGCACGCTCACCTCCCTTGCCTCCGCCGCCGGCACCAGATGATGGCACCATGAGTCCAATGGACTTGGCAACCTCCTGGCGGGAACGGAACCTGCATGGATCAAGGCGATGGTGCTTCACTCGCGAATCAAGGTGGCGCTTCACTCGCATGGTGCTGCACATGCGTGCACGGGCAATGCCTGTGCAGGACCGCTTTGATGTGTTGCTCCCATGACGCAAGCCAGTGCCTAATGCGCCACCCCAGCTGCCCTTCCTTGCTTGCGCCGCGCACCTCTTGTTGGCAGGCGAGTAGTAATACACGTCCATGTGCCCGGCCGTGGTGCCCGACGTGCGCTTCTTGCTTCCTGCCCACCAGCCCGGCTCCAGCTCACCACCCAGCTCACGAATATACCCATACAGGCGCTCCACAGCCTCATCCATCACACCAGGCGTGCCCTCGTCCCCGCCGCCCCGCCCGCTGCCACCTCCTCCGTCGCCGTCGCCATCGTCGTCCAGGTCGCCTGCGCTGGCATGCGCCGCAAGCCTGCCGCTACCACCACCGCCGCCGCCGCCGCCGCCGCCAGGCGTTGCCCCGCTGACGTTGCTGCTGGCAAGGCCACCCAAGGGTGGCAGGCTCGGGAGGGACGCAGCGACCGCGCTGGGAGCGCCACCGCCAGCGCTGAGCGGGGGCAGGTTGGCAGCAGGAGGGACCCAGGGCTGCTGCTGCTGCTGCTGTTGTTGCTGCTGGGCAGCGAGGCGCCACTGCTGGTCCCGGTTAGGCGACATGCCGGTGGGCAGTGCGCCGGCTTGCTGCTGCTGCTGCAGCTGCTGTAGTTGCTGCTGCTGTATCTGCTGCTGCTTTTGCTGTTGCTGCTGCTGAGCCATGAAGTGCTGCAGCGCGGCAGCTTGCCCGAGCATCTGCTCCTGCGCCAGCGCCTGCTGCCCCGCCCCGCCAGATTGCAGCAGCGCACGTTGCTGCTCCGCCAGCAGGCCCGCGGCGGGTGACGTGACGGTGGGCCCAGCCCAGCCGGCCCCCGCACCCAGGAGCTGCTGTTGCTGCTGCTGTTGCTGCGCGAGCATCAGAGCGTGGATGTCCAAGGCGTTCTGCGGCTGCGGCAAGGCGGTGCTGCCGGCAAAGTTGAGCGGGGCCAGGCCCATGAGGGTGGCTGCCGCTGGGGCGGGGTGGGTGGGTGCACTGGCCGCCCATGCCAAGGGGTTGGTGCCCGTCAGCGCTGCCAGCGCGGGCAGGGAGACGGTGCCGCCGCTCGTGGGATCTAAGCTGGCGGTGGGCAGGCCGGCGGCTGCCGCTCCGAGCACTTGCGCAGCGCTGGGGCTGAGGCCGGGCGGGAGTGCCGCCGCAGGCGCCTGGCCCGCGCCGGGCGTCTGCTGTTGCTGGTGCGGCTGCATTCTGCCTGTTCTACGTCACACGCTGCCAAGGGCGCAGGCTCTGCTGCTGGCCCTGCTGCTCAGAGCTTGCGCCGCTCTGGGTTGGCCGCTGCAGGCTCAGGCGCTGCTGCCCGCGTTGGGAGCGCGCCGGCGCAGTTGTCGGGGCACCCGCGATGGACGCGATGGTCGTGCACGGGGAGCAGCCTGCGCGTGACGGGGTGCAGAGCGCACTGTGCAGCTCTGCTGCTGTCGCCCTGGTGCGCTGCGCCAGCCGCGGAGCCCACCAAACTTGGGGCTCGATCATCGCGTACACACGAGAGTGTCCAGGCGCGCGCACATCGGTCACGCGGGGCGAGCATCGAGATCCAGGCGCTGCACGATTCCGCGAGTCCGGCGCGACCGCTGGGACGGGCCTGCCTGTGCTCCTCCTGCCTCTCAAGGATGTTGTTTCGCCACTGGCCCCCCAGCTCACCGATCGGGCGGTCCTGTGCAGGGCGGCTGGTGCTGATGCTGGTCAAAGAGGCTGCCCGCTCTGCCTGGGGGTGGCCCGCTTGTGCTCGTGTGCGCTCGCCAGACTGCGGCCCTGGTCCTCAGTCCCCCTGCTCCTCAGCCACAGCAGCGCACGGGCCGCAATCGATCACCGCTGCTGCAGGCCCATCACCTCTCGTGCGGCTCCTCATGGAAGCACGCTCCTCTCCTGCCTCTTTTGCATGAGGGCGGAGGTGCAGCACGAACGCCACGCGAGTCAAGGAGAGTCGAGGAGAGGATGCAGCACGCAGCGGCGAGTGAGCACATGGCGGCCTCGGTGCGCCAGCAGCACCTCGGCAGCAAGTCCGCCCCTCGCCAGCAGCAGCCCCATCGGCGCAGGCAGTGGCACACCGTCGCAGCTGCTGCAGCATGGCACACATCGGCGTCGCGCGAGTGGGCACCGGTGCTGGTGATGGACTCCAGGCCGCCAGCACTCGCAGCTCGGCGCCAGCAGCGGCGAGAGCAGCGCCGTGTGTGTGCAATTGCGGAGTCGGCGCCTCAGCAGCAGGTCGAGCAGCCGCAGCAGCAGCCGCGCTCGCTGGTGTGCACGTCCATCACCGCCTCCACGGTGGAAGACTTCCTCGCGCAGATGGCCCACGCAGCCACCACAGGCGTGGACGTGCTGGAGCTCAGGCTGGACTTCATCACGGTGCGCTTTGCCACGGGATTGGGGGGTGGGGGCTGCGCATGCGGGCGGGGACGCGCGATAAAGATTGCGCTGCCGCTCGCCATCATGATCCGCAGGATTTCGATCCTGAAAGGCACCTGGAGCGCATCATGCAGGCCAGCACGCTCCCATACATCGTCACCTACCGTCCCAAGTGGGAGGGGTAAGTGGGCCGCAGGTAGGTCGGCACGCAGCCCAAGTGCTCACTTTGTGCATGCGCCAAACAGCGGCGTGCCTGCCTTCTGGCTGTGTGCAGCGGCAACTACGAGGGGCCGGAGCCGCAGCGGCTAGCCACGCTCAAGTTTGCAGCGCTCAAGGGCGCGCCGTTTGTGGACGTGGAGTACAAGGCGGCAAACGTCTTCTTCGCCAGTGAGCGTGTGCACGATGGTAGCATGGCTCCAACCAGGCAGATGGGGAGCTTCAGTGCCACGGCATGAGCAGCTGCACACACGCGTCACTGTGCACACTCTTGCTGCAGGCCGCGGCGAGGTGCCGTTGTCATGCCGCATCATCCTCTCGTCCCACAACTTCCAGCTCACCCCGCCTGCCTCGGAGCTGCAGCGGCTGGCGCGCGACATGCACGCTGCGGGGGCGGACATTGTCAAGATTGCCACCATGGCCAACGACGTGGCGGACAGCGCCACAGTGCTCTCCCTGCTGCACAACCCGCCAGGTCAGTGGTGTCAAGGGACACATCTTGGGCCGTGGCGTGGGCTGCGGTGGTGGGAACGGGGCCACTGTGGAGGGCACCGCAGAGGGCAAGCAAGCGGTCAAAGTCTGCCTCATCTGCTGATCACGGTGTCTGCAGCGCCCACGATTGCGCTTGCCATGGGCGAGAAGGGCGTGCTCACGCGGCTGCTGGCGGCCAAGTACGGCGGCTTCCTCACGTTTGCGGCGCTCTCGCCTGGACAGGCGTCGGCGCCGGGACAACCCAGCATCGAGAGCCTGCTCACGCTGTACAACTTCAAGGTGAGTTGTGTGTGACACACATAGGCATGTGTTGCGTGATGTGCGTCGACGTCGCGCATTTTGTGCTGAATGCACAAAACGCGTCTTGTTGGCCCGCCCACGCAGGGCCAGACAGCGGACAGCAAGGTGTTTGGCATCATTGGCAAGCCAGTCAGCCACTCGCGCTCGCCGCTCATCCACAACACGGCCTTCCAGCACGTGGGCTACGACGGCGTCTACGTGCCGCTGCTGGTGGACGACCTGGCGCGCTTCCTGGCTGCCTTCCAGGCGCACAAGGACTTTCAGGGCTTCAGCGTCACCATCCCACACAAGGTGAGCCGCAGTTGCACTCGATCTGTGGGCGGTGAGGCAGCTCCGGTGGCGCATCAACAGTTGTGCCGTAGTGACTGCTAAACACTGCGCCATGGCACGGGTGGCGGGATCCAAACAAGCCTGTGCCTCCCTGCTGCTCACCCTACATTTGCAGGAGGCAGCTCTGGCGGCCTCTGGCGACGTGGACCCAGTGGCGGGCCAGATTGGCGCCGTCAACACGCTCATCCGCCAGCCGGACGGCGCGTCGTTCAAGGGCTACAACACGGACTGGATCGCCGCCATCGAGGCGATTGAGCGGCAGCTGGCAGCAGCGGGCGGGGCGGGCGCGCAGCAGCAGCAGCAAGGCTCGCCGCTGGCCGGCAAGGCCTTTTTGGTGGTGGGCGCTGGAGGTGCCGGGCGGGCTCTGGCCTTTGGCGCGGCCAGCAGGTGCGCTGCCACTCTTGGTTGCCTGGTGTTGCTGTGAGTGCGGCAGGCCGCAGCGGTGTGTGGCGCCACGGGCTGTCCAGGCCAGTATTGGTTGAGCAGCGGTCAAGCAATGTGTGTGCATGTCTGGCCCGCTGCCCCGTGTGCAGAGGCGCGCGCGTGCTGATTGCCAACCGCAACCGTGACCGGGCGGTGCAGCTGGTCAAGGCCACTGGGCACGGCGCCCAGGTGGTTGAGTGGGACGACCTGCTCGCCGGCAAGGTGTCCGCGGACGTGCTGGCAAACAGCACAGCGGTGGGCATGGCGCCCAAGGTGCGCGCAGAAAACGACTAGTGCAGGGCTCATTCCAGCACCGAGGGCGGGGTGAATGCGCCACGGCTCACCTCTTCACCTGTGCGTGCCCGCGCCTGCCTGCTGCGGTTGGTGCTGCAGGACACCGAGACGCCCGTCCCTGCCGCCACGCTCAAGAACTACAAGCTGGTGTTTGACGCCGTGTACACGCCGGTGCAGACGCAGCTGCTGCGCGACGCCCGGGCGGCGGGCTGCGAGGTGGTGGACGGCCTGCAGATGTTTGTTGGCCAGGCGGCGCGGCAGTTTGAGCTCTTCACCGGCAAGCCCGCGCCCGTGGAGCTCATGCAGAAGACGCTGCTGCAGGCCTTGGGGCCGGCGGCGCTGGCGTCCTCCTCCGCCGCCAAGTGACGCGCCTCCTCCCATGCCGCCAACTTGCTCATGCATGTGCACCTTGTCCTGCAAGTGGCTTTTGAGGCCCTGAAGGCGCGCAGCGGTGGGGCGTGGTGAGGTCTTGGGGTGCGATTCCTGGGGTTGTGCTCGAGAGCGAGGCAAACGCTGTGCGGGCAGCTGGATGTAGGAGAGCGCTTGGCCCAGCAAGCGCAGCACTCGCAGACGCGGCCATGCAGGTGTTTTACTGGCACGGTCAGTGGACCCACTCGGCGAGCTCGGGGGAGCAGCGGTCAGAGGGCCGGCGCAGGAGTGCGGCATCGCCCCATGCTGCAGCTTATGCCGCTGCTTGGCGCTCGCAGGGACGGGCGTGACCCGCGACAACAAGACGCATTACTCTTCCTTCCAGCTCAATGGCGTCTCCTACAGCATCGGTGCGGCACGGGCATGCGACCGGGACGATGCCAGCAGTGTGCAGGTGCCGCTCGCGCCCGGTGCTCTCGGGGCCAGGCGCCGCGCGGAGCGGACCGCTCAACGATCGTGATCTCGCACGCGACGCTGGCTCAGCACCCGGCCCGCGGTTGCCGCGACGATGGCACGCGCGGTGCATGGCACAGATAATCAATGGACGTGCTCCAGCTGCGAGCGCGACTCCGTGCAGCTGGGAGCGCGGCTGGCGTTGCACTTCTGCACCGGCAAGCACAGCAGGAGCACAGGAGCACCGGAGCCAAGGAGCTGTGCATGTCCCTCTGGTGCGCACCGCAGGCGACTCGGTGTACCTGTTCCCGGAGAGCGAGCACCAGCCGCACTACATTGGGCGTATCGTCGCCGCCTTTGTGGACGAGCACAGCGGGCACGCAGACCCGCACTGCATCCAGGTCAAGTGGTTCGAGCGCCGCGTCAACCTGGAGGAGTCCACCAGGTGCGTGCCAGGTCCAGCCCCGCACAGGCCATGTGCACATCCCACGCGCACGACGTCGTAGCCACCAGCACGCCTTGCAGCGGGGCAGACAGCAGGCAGACAGCAAGCAGGGCAGCAGGCATACTAGCTAGCTGGGAGCGCTTCACCTTGCTGCTGCGCCTCCAGGCATGCCTCCCTCGCATGCATGGCATGCTGCTGCGCAGGGGCATTGAGGAGAGTGAGCGCGAGGTGTTTGAGCTCGAGGACGTGGACGTCAACCCCATTGGCTGCATCTCTGGCAAGAACTACGTCGTCAAGGCCCGCGCTTACGACGAGGCCTACCAGCGCATGCGCCACGTGACGGACGTCGACTGGTACTTTTGCCGCGGCTTCTTCCTCCAAACCACAAACGCCTTCAAGCCCTACACCAGCGCTGAGCTGGCGCAGGAGAACGGGCTCCCGCCGGGACTGGAGCAGCAGGACAGCGCCGCGCAGTCACAGCCCACCACGGGCAGCCGCGCCGCCCTGCCGCCCACCGCCATGGCGCCCATGGCCCCAGCCGCGCCGCACCCGCACCACCAGCACCAGCATCACCACCACCATCAAGGGGGTGGCGGAGGCAACGCAGCGGGGGCGGCGGCGGCGGGGGCCGGGGCGGGGGCCAAGCGCAAGGCGACGGGGCGCGTGTGCGTGCAGTGCGGCGCCACGTCCACACCGCAGTGGCGCGAGGGGCCCACGGGTGCGTGCCTTTGGTGGTGTGCATGGCGGGGTGTGCATGGTGGCACAGGGTCCCTTCCCTAGCCCTTCTCAAGCTCAGCACACCCTGGGCTCAGTAGAGACACATGTTGCCAGGTCTGCATGCGGAATGTTTACACACGCGCACACGTACACGCAGGCCCAAAGACGCTGTGCAACGCCTGCGGCGTGCGGTACGGCCGCGCCCAGGCCAAGGCACAGAAGCGCAACGGGCAGGCCACCGCCGGCGCCAGCAGCCGCGGCGGGGGTGGGGCGGCGGGCGTCAGCAACGGGGGGCGAGGGGGTTCTGGCGGCGGGGCCAGGTCCAAAAAGGTGCGTGCTTGCAGCCAGCTTGCACCTCCCTCCCTAGCAACCTGTGCCCAAATTCGTACAGCTGATTTGGTCAGCAAGCAGCACGTCAAGGGTGTCCCCACGGCGTGCCCGCACACTGTGTGTGTCCGCAGGCAGCCAAGGCCAACCAGCACGACTCGCCGTCCGATGACGGCTCCATGCCCCTGGCGCCGCTGCCTCCGCCCATGAAGTCAGAGTCCCAGCGGCCGCAGCGACAGGCAAGACGAGTGCTCTGTTTCTGCTGCTTCCCGCCTCCTTTCACCCTGCGTGTCCGTGAGCAGCTGCACCTTCAGCCTACAGCGGCTGCTACTCTCAAGCGCTTCGAGGCCACCGTGTGAGGTACCTCGTTTGAACACCGCGAGTGCCCGCCTCTTCCACGCACTCGCGCAGGCTGCCCAAGCCGCCATCGCCCGCACCGCCGCCTACGCCCGCACTGGCGAATTCCCCGACGAGGAGCCCTCCCTCCACCACGCCTACAACAACATGCCGCTCCAGCACCACCACTCCCTCGGCGATGACCACGACGGTGACCAGGACGAAGAGGACGAGGAGGAGGAGGGCCTGGCGCCCGCACTGCTCGGGTCCATGCCCCCGCCGCCACCACCCGCGCCGGCGCCGCCCCCGCCGGCGCCGCACTTTGTGTCGGCGCTCCCGCCACCCGGGGCAGGCGCCTCGCCGCCCAGAGGGGCCTTCCGCCAGGCTGAGCTGCCCATCGCTGCCTTGGAGCTGCCGCCGCCTGAGCCGCCGCTTGCCGCCGCCGGGGCGCCGGCGTCCTCCCCACGCGTCAGCCACGCTTTGGCAGGACAGGCGCCTCAGGGGGGCGCTTCGTCGTGCGGGGTGGTGGCAGAAGGGGCGCAGCAGCAGCAGCAAGGAGAGCATTCACAACAGGTGCGGTCCGATGGTATGTTGGGTGTGCGGCGCTTGTCGTTGGCACTTGCATTGTGGTTGGGAACAACTGGTGCGGTGCGGCACACAGTTGATCAAGCTGCAGGGCTTGACCGTTCCCATGCTGTGCCCGCAGCAGGCAGCAACAACGCCTGCGAGACGGGAAGCGCAGCAGCAGGAGCACAGGCAGCAAGGCCCCTCGGCGGCGGCGTCCTCCCAGCAGCAAGAGCACACCACTACGCCGGCGGCAACAGCGGCGCTGCCGCTCTCCTCTCCACCCTCGCAGCTGCCAGGCATTCTCCAATCTGACCTGACCTCCATCCTGGGGTTCAACCTACCTGGCAGCACAAGCAAGGCAGGTGGGCTTAGTGAGGCAAGGGGACCAGGGTGGCCACGTGCCAGTCATCATCATCATCATTGCTTGGCGTACGCGGCGATGCTGCAGGACAGGAGGATTCACGCGCCAATTGTTGCCGCGTGTCAGTGACATGACGGGAGCGTATGTGAGTGTGGAGGCGATGACCCGTTGCTGCACATCGCGTCGCTGCCCTGCAGAGCCCTCTCCCGCTGCCGCGCGCGCCGTACCTGCCCCCTCCGCCCCCACACTCTGACAGCCCGCGGCTCGGGCCCCAGGACGCCCCACAACCCACAAGTGAGTAAGGGACAAGGTTCGTCATCTCCACTGCACACGCCGTGGAGGCCCTGTGCATGCGGCATGCACGCACGGCGCTGCCTGATGTCATGCTGCGCCAACGGTTGATGGTGTTGCTTCAGGTGATGCCCGTCCCGGCGCCAATGACGACCTGGCGTGCTCCAAGGGCACGCTGCTGCTTCAGCAAGTCAAGGTGGACGCCGCCCAGCACCAGTCCGCCGCTGCTGAGGCCGCGGTCGCCGCCGTCACGCAGGTGGGCTGGGGGCCTTTGCGAGGTGCTTCCCATCCCATCCCCAGCGCCAACCCAGAAGCATAAGGCAGGCTGCAGGCGATGCTTGTGGCCACTGGCTGATGTCGTGTGCATGTTTCCAACGGCGTGCACGCAGGTGTACACGGCGTGCCAGGAAGCGGCCCAGCAAGCGGCAGAGGCGGCGGCAGGCGCGGAGCGGCAGTTCAAGGGCACCTTGGCCCGGCTGATGGAGCAGCACGGCGTGGAGGCGCACCACCCGCCCGCGGCTGCGGCGGAGGCCATGATGCATCAGCTGCGCCGGCACTCGCTCGAGGTCTCCGGGGACGAGTGACCAGCAAGGGGGGTGGGTTCTGGGTTAGGGAGCCAGAACCTGTTTCTTCTCTTTGTACCATCACGGCTGACGGCAGCTTGCTTGTGCGCTCTCGCGGACCGTCACCTGGTTGGGCGTGGACCTGTGATGCATGATGCATGATCATTCGTTGGGCTCTGCATCTGCCTTGGCGACGTCGTGCAAGGCAATCTTCCCCTCTCCGCCTGACGGTTAGGGTTGGCGGACGCGATATTTTGCGGTGCGACCCGAAGGCCACGGAGACGGAAGGAAAACGCGATGTCCTCCCTCCCCACCACCGCCGCTGCTGCCGATGAAGGCGTGCCGCAGAGGGTGTTCAGTTGGGGCTCGCCGCTCGGCGCCCAGGCGCAAGGCAAACAGTTCTTCAGCAGCTTCACGCTGGAAGGAGTGCACTACCAGCTCGGTGAGCTTGCGTTGCTGCGGCCGATTGTTGCAGCGCAGGCCAGTGGAGGCCAGAGGGTCGCTCGCCATCGCGAGTGCAAGTGCAGGGGACGCCGTGACGGTCAATTCGAGTGACCAGAACGAGGAGCCGTACGTGGGCGTCATCACCGCAGCCTTCTGCGACCACGAGGCGCTGGCCGTGGAGCGCCGGTGCTTGCTGCAGGTGAAGATTGGGAAGCAACTCGGCCGTGCGGCAACCAGCACGCAGTCCGTGCACGCAACAGGATGCGCAACATCACCAGCGTGCTCTGTGCAGTGGTCCTGGGGCCAATGGATGCGTTCTGCGCCTTCCCGCTCCCCGGCACACGTCCGACGACGATTCTCGCTCGCACAATCGCGCATTGGCGCTGCAGGTCAAGTGGTACGAGCGCGTGATCAACCTGCCCGGCGTGACGGGCCAGCTGGAGCGGGAGCGCGAGCTGGTCGAGGTGCGTTCGGGCTCGGACTCGAAGCGCGGCACCCAGGAGCCTGTCGGAAACAGCGCGCCCCTGCCCTTGGCTGCTGTGCGCAGCTCGAGAACGCGCTGGACACCAACAGCATCGGGTGCATCAAGCAGAGGGCCTACATCTTCAGCGGGTGCTCGGTCGAGGAGGTGAGCACTTGCATCGACACTGCAGGAGCGCGTCTGGCAGCCAATCGACGAGCAACCACGGCGACGCAAGGGCCCGCAGTCAGGCGACCGCATCCGCAGGCCACAAACGGCCTGGACGCTCCACCATCACAGGATGGCGCGCTGACCCTCCAGCTGTCGATGGCGCCGCGACCCCCGGGGCCTTGGCGACGAGTCGCGTGTGCATCGCCTGAATGCCACCAACTGCACGCAGGCGCGTGCCCTCGCCGTCGCGCGCGGCGTGGCCGACGCTCCCTGGTTCTGTTGCCGGGGAGTCCTGCGGCGAGGCGCGCTTGAGCCCTACTCGTCCCTCCAAGCCGGCCAGGCGATGGCGCGGGACGAGGACGTGGCCGACAGCGAGGACGCGCGCGTCGCCAAGCGGCCCAGGGTGGACGGGTTCTCGGCGCCGACCGCCATCGCGACTGTGCCAGCGAGTGCGGCGGCGGCGGAAGAGCCGGAGCAGCGCCACACCAGCAGCCGCAAGTCCTCGGGCCGCAACAGCAACAGCAGCACGCCCACCGCCACCGCCGCAGTGGCTGCGGCGCTGACCCAGTCCATCGCCCTGGCCCTGGCGCCCCAACCGCCGGTCGTCTCACGCACCTGCGTCGAGTGCGGCGCCACGCAGACGCCGCAGTGGCGCGAGGGACCGCAAGGTGTGCGTGTGCCGATGTCTTCGGCACGCTTTTACTGGCGCCAATTTGGTCACGCTTGCTTGTCGCCTGGGACCAACCGCCTGTGTCGGCTCAAACACCTGTGGCTCCAATGATGCCGATGTTGGTTGCTGTCGCCCCGCAGGCCCCAAGACGCTCTGCAACGCCTGCGGCGTGCGCTACGGCCGCCAGCAGAACCGCGCCGGCAAGCGCTGCGGCGGCGCCGGCGTCAGCAGGGCAGCGGCGCACCACGGACGCGGCTCGGGCAGCGGCAACGCCACGGCGCAACCACAGCGTGCTGCGGGGACAGCGGCGGCACAGCAGCAGGCCTCCACGGTGCGCACTGTCACCATGCGCTCTTCCTGTTTCGGTGGCCCTGGTGCACATCACCCACGCACGGATGCGCAGCTGCAAAAGAGCCAAACAGACTTTGGGGGTGCTCGGCTGCATCTTTCACTGCAGGTGCTTGGGGCAGCCAGCCAGGACGTGGCTGGCACGGCGGTGCATCCCAGCAGCACCAGCGCGCCGGGGCAGGGAGCCACGGCACCAGGCACAGGCCGGCCCGTCCGACAGGTGCGTGTAGTTGTTTTCATCTGTTTGGGCGCCTCGGCGGGGCCGGAGCCCAACTATCGGGCGCATCAGATGTGTGTGTGGCCTGTGGCCACTGCACGCAACACCATGCACCGCTACATGATGCTCCACGACGCAACCAGAACGGGCCAGGGCGCTGTTGAGCAGTTGAGTTGTTAGCCAGCTGGCTGCTCGTGCGTGTCCGCCAGCCCCTTGCTCGCGACATCGTGGAGGATACGAGACCAGGCTGAATCACGCCACGACCCTCTCTCCCTAGACTCCTTCGCACGCCATCCTTCTCACACTGTCCACAATGCTCACAGCTCATGTCATGCTCGGGTGCATCAACACACGTGGTGCTCTGCAGGCGGCGGTGCTGGCTGCCAAGCTCACTGCCGAGTTTGCCCGCTCCGGCAGCTTTGGCGGCACCGACGACTCAGACTCCATGGCCACTCCCTCCGCCACCCCCACGGCGTCCGACGCCATGATCCATACGGCCCCAGCGCCCGCACCGCCACCAGTGCCGCCGCCGCCGCCGCCGCCAACAAGCACAGCCCGCCCGCTTGCAGGCTCGCTGCCGGTAGTGGCGGTGGGTGCTGGCCCGGCGCTCGCCGTGGGACCCCAGGCTGCAGGGCGGGGTGGTGGTGGCGGTGCCAGCACCAACGGCATGACGAGCCCACGTGCGGCAACGCACCACAGCCGCTCCAACACCCGCAACAGCAACAGCAGCGGTGGTGGCGCTAAGCCTGGCAGCGCAGCCGCCCTGCAGCAGCAGCACCACCAGGCCGGCAGGGCTGCTGCTGCTTCGGCCGGTCCGCCAAAGATGGATCGGGCGGTGGCAGCCCAGGCGCTGGGCGCGGTGCCCGCCCTGCAGAAGCAGCAGGCGTCGGCGGCTCCGCTGCAAAACGTGGTCGCGGTGCCGCCGGCGCTGCCCCAGCACGCGCAACGACTGATCATGTCACCGTCGCACGATTTGTCGTACGACAGCGCTGACTCAGCGCAGGAGGGGCTGACGTCAGCAACCGTTGCCGCCGCCGCTGGCTGCCTGCAGCTCCCCGAGGTGTACACCGACCATCTGCTGCCTCACACTGTGGCGCCTGGCGGCGGCTCGGGCGACGTGGGCATGGTGGATGGTCTGCTGGACGCGGCGGCGCACTGCCATGCCCTCGCCTCCATGCGACCAAGCTCTGATGCGCTGACGGCCTGCGGCGGCATGGCCGCGATTGGGTCGCCGGGTGCAAGCAGCCACCACCA
Organism: Chlorella sp. KRBP; assembly: GCA_004335735.1. Classification (NCBI taxonomy): domain Eukaryota; kingdom Viridiplantae; phylum Chlorophyta; class Trebouxiophyceae; order Chlorellales; family Chlorellaceae; genus Chlorella; species Chlorella sp. KRBP. The sequence continues at coordinate 16,316 of QAXK01001741.1, forward strand.
CCTGGCACTGCATCACCATCAGCAGCTGCAGCAGCAGCACAACCAGCAGCAGCAGCACCCGGCGATGCACGCCCGCCTGTCCATGACGCTGTCGCCGCCGCAGCGTGCGGTGGGCTGCGTGCGTAGGCAGCCGTCCGACCTCTTCTCCTCGGGCCTGACCACGGCCACCAACAACGCTGACGGCACCTGCAACGGCAGCAGCGTGAGCAACGCCACGCTGGGCACGCCCACCCGCCCGGGAAGCACCAACACAGCGGCGCACGAGCTGTCCAGCGTGCTCAACAACCACCCCAACCACCCCAACCACCCCAACCACCAGCTCACCCACGCCAACCACCACAACCACCCGGTGCACTCCGCCGCTGCCGGCAGCGTGGGCAATGGCGCAGGCGGTGTGGCTGTGGTGGGCGCGGGGGCGGCGGCAACGGCGGCGGCGACGGCGACGGGTGTGAGCCTGCGTGCGGTGGCGGCGCGTGCGGCGCTGTGGGTGCCAGGCATCAGCCGGTTCGCTGGCGTGCTGTCGTACGTGGAGGAGGCGCCCAGGGAGATGCTGCCGCCGGGCCTGGCGGAGGTGCTGCAGGGCCTGGGGTGGGCGGTGGACCGCGCGGCTGACGAGGCGGCGGCGGCGGACGCGGCACTGGCTGCGGTGCACCAGGTGAGGCGACGCGATTGTGCGAGGCGATTGTGCACCTGTACCTCGATAGATTTGCTGTATGATGACGCACAGCCGTCGACACGCACTGGTGCCCGCACATGCAAAAGGTTGAATGAGTGCGTTCACTCGCTCGCTCCTGTGCGCTCGCAGGTGTTGCTGAACCACCAAAAGGTGGCGGCGCGCGCGCGCACCAACGCCATGCAGCTCATCTCGCGCCTGCGCTCCGTCATGTCCGAGGTGGTGGACCGGCACCCGCAGCTGGCGGTGCAGGGCGCACTGCAGGTGAGCGGGTCCTGTGTGTGGGGCCTGTGTGCGGGGCCTGTGTGTGCCAGGAGTGTGTGTGGATATGGATAGAGAGGTCCCAAGAGGGAATACATCTTGGCACGGGCTGTGGTGGGATGCTCGGTTGTGCACTCACCGTGCACACTCCACACACGACCCTAAGGTTTAGTGCACTTGGTGCTCGCTGCTACAGTGTGGTTGTGTTGGTTGGTGGTGCTCCGTGGCTGCAGGGAGAGCTTGTGCAACCTCTATCCGCCACAGCCTCTCTGCCAGGCCACACTGGCGGCGGCGGCGGCGGCGGTGCCTTTGACGACTTGGATGATCACATGATGATGATGGAGGGCTGCGGCCTGCTGCAGCCCTGCCATGACCCGGCGGCAGCTTTGCTGGGCGCCGGCCACCACCACCACCACCACCAGCATCATGGCCACCACGCGCCCGTTGGCGAAGAGGCGTCTGTCGTCGTGGACGATGTGTGGGGCATGTAGCAGCTGTCTCATGGCGTACTCTGGCCGGTAGTGGCACGCACCATGGCACCATGTAGTGGCATGTAGTGGCACACGCAAGTAGGACGAAAGCGTAGGAACGAGGCGGCAGCAGCAGCAGCGATGTTTGTGCGCGCTGGGAAGGCGCTGCCCAGCCCCATTTGTTGTGGCGAGTTTGGCCGCCCCGATGGTAGCTGCAGAGGTGCGATTGAGACACGAGACGTGACGGCGCTCCTTGGTGAGGCTGGTGGTGGCGATTGCCCAGGTGCAGAGGTAGGGATAGCGTTCAGACAGGCGTTCAGACAAAGCAAAGGGATGCGCATTGGACTGGTTTGCGTGGGCTGCTGCAGTGCAGCCGGCATGGTGCCACTCCGCTTCGCCGCCCTGCAGGCTGTGTCAGGCGAGATTGGTGCATGTGTGTGTGTGTGTGTGTTCGTGGCGTGCTTGCCCACTTGGGCGGGTGCATCATCAGCTTGGGAGCTCCTGGTTGAGTCTACGCTAGGGATGATGATTTCGTTGCAGGAGTTGCCGTTGCGAATCATCACAGCTCATGGCTCATCTCCTCCTTATCACTCACTCCTCCTCCGCCGCCTCTTGCTCCTGCGTGCTCCCTGGCGCACAGTTGCCAGCAGCTGCTGTGGGCCAGGGGCGGCCTGTGCAGGCTCACGCCTCCCTTCACGATTTTGTTTGTTGGATGCTTCCCGCAAGTACAACATGCGGTGCGAGATGGACGGATGGACTTTCGCTCTTACGTTTTGCATTTTCAGGACTGAGCATCAAGGAAGCACCAAAGCGCGGAGCCACCTGCTCCTGCGGACACTGTTTGTTGCAGTGGCCAGCAACAGCCGAGCACGGTTGCTGCCAGAGTCATGCACATGCTGGTTTGGTCCAGGCACTGCTGATGACTCAAACATACCTTTTGGGACGGTTTTGCTGTGGCACCTGCAGCGTGGTGCCCACTTTGTCGTTGCATGTGCTTTTGGCTTAGCAGCAGCAGCGGCGACGGCAGCAACAAGTGCAGACGATATCTGCTTGTGATCATTGCTCCGGAAGGCGCAGGATGGAGAGCGCTCCCACTTTTGGGGCAGCCTCTGCTCATGTGTTCATGAGACGAAAGTCGTGACAACTGAAAGCAGCAGGGACCGATGTGGCGTGTGCGTCAAGGACTTGTCAGCCCCCCGTCAAGTGTGCGCACCACGCCACGTACCCAAGACGTGCCGTCCCTATGGTGTGCGTGATGCAGAAAGCAATGCCCACCTCACAGCAGGCTCATGTTGTTGCGCGTTTGCCTGCGTCAGTTGTCCTCTGGTGCCGAGCCAGCTCTTCTATGCATTCCTTCTCACTTGAATGGCTGGTGGTTGTGGCGCCGGGTGTCGAGCGTGTTGCTCGCTCCCTAGTCGATTCTTTGCCCTCCTAATACCCTCCTTCGGCACCAGCAGCGTGCGGCGGCTGGCGCGGTCGTGATGATGCGGGAGGGAGCAGGAGCCCGGTGGGCATATGGCCTGGTTGGCGGGGCAGGCAGCATACATCACGTGCACCGCGCGCCGTGTAGGGAGGAGGTGTGGTGGCGGCTTTTTTGACAGCATGACTTGTGCAGACTTCCAGCACCCCAGGCAGCAGCTCAGCACAGCAAAGTTTGTCGTATTTGTTACGCACTGTAGTTGTTGTTGCGTGCGTCTTCCCTTTTGCTCGTTGTGCGTGTAGGCGTGCAGTACTTGTTCCGCCCAGCTCGCAGATCAGTCAGCAGTGTTGGCAGCAGTGTTGTGGGCGCGCTAGGTGCAGTTGCTGATGCTGCTCTGTTGTTGCGTGTTGGTCAAACTGCTCGCTTGCTCTGGTGACCGACTGCCTGACAAGCCACACTGCACGGCAAGAAGGATCGTTTTGCCACAGTCACTGAGTGGCAGCAGTGCATGGAAAAGCCTCTCTACTCGGGGAGAAGCACCAAACACTGTCAGCTACTCGGTCTACAGACCCAGGGCGAAAAGAGCACCCAGCAAAGTGTTCCTCATGCGTTCCAGTTCTTGTGCGCGCTGATGACGCCTGACAGCAAGCCGGCCAGCGCCAGCGTGAGTGGGTGCCCCAGCCGCTTGGCCGTCCCTCCTGCAAGCAGCACGACCACCACGCCGACCAAGTGGTGAGCATGCGGCAGCACCAGCCCTTGTGGCACGCCCGCACCACTCCAACTGCTTCAGTCGCTGCACGTCGCCCCAGTGTGTGATGAATGGCTGCCTAGCCCCACCAGCTGCCCGTGCTCATTGGCCTTAGCAGAAGCACCACAGCACCTGTTGCGTGTGCACCTGATCCCTTCCCCTGCACCCGGGCCAGTTCACTCGGGACAGTGATGGAGCCGCCCATCATGCCCCGCGTGTACTCTGTGCGCACGCTGTTGTTCCTCGTGTCGAGCGTCGTTGATGCGTACATTCACGATCCGGGTGTGTAGAACTTGTACAGTACAGGTGACTCACCCCGTATGTCGTTGAGCGCCAGCAACGAGTCAGCCACGTCCTGCACCATGGACAGCACGCGCACTTGGCGCGCCGCCCGCAGCGCCACAAGCTTGCGCTGCAGCTGCTGCGCCTGGGGCGAGGCCTGGCTGACGCCGCTGGTGCTGCTGGTGCTGCTGCTCGCCTGGCCACCCTCCTGCATGCATCGCGGTGGCGAGGAGGGCAGCTGTGTGTTGCTGTGATGCCTCGTTGGAGAACCAAAGGGCAGGAATGCACCTCAAGTCAGTGCTTGTGTGCCCATCACCGCCGCACCTTTTGAAGCTTTGCCTGGATATCGTTCACCTCCTGGGCAATGGCACGCAGCTGCAGGGTGTGTACGCACGCACGCAGAGGACAAGCGGACATTTGCAGCGGCAGCGTGCAAATGGGGTTGTGTGCCTCACAACCATGCGGCACAGCTGTGTGGATGTGGCGCCTCCCGTGTGCACGCGCGGCGATGTCGCGCTTGCCTTGATGCAGCTAAGGCAGAGGTTGGCCATGTAGCCGATGAACTCGGCCCAGGCGCTCATCAGGGCCAGCTGCTTCTCCGAGGCCTTGTCCAGGGCACCCGCCTTGATCATCCTGCGGCATGGTGCCGGCCCACGTCACGGGCGGTGGTGCACGCAGCTTGACGCGATGGGAGCCTCCCCTCCTCTGGTGCTGCTGCTGGGTGGAACTGCTCACCATACTATCTGCTCGATGAAGAAGTAGATGCCTTCCCCTCCGTACGCTACGAGCTCCAGCAGCGCGGCGACGCCGGTGGCCTGGCTCTTGCGCAGGTTGTTGTAGTCCTGCAGGAACTTGCCCAGGCGGAACGCCTTCCTGCGCGTGAGACGGGCCACGCAATGCGCTGCTTGTTGAGTTGCGTGCTGGGTCACAGCGGGGTGCACTGGGCCGCCCGCGACACCCGCACGCGCACCTGCTGACGCCTATGCTCTTCTCAAAGGCCGTGAAGCGCTTGTTGGCCTCTGTCTCCGCCGGAGTCACCGCAGCGAGGAGCCTTGACGTGTAGCGGATGAGCTTGAGCGTCTGCGCAAGGTGGAGGCGTCCCGCAAGGTGCGTCGCCCAGGGTTCGTGCCACGCACGCAGGAGCTCGCAAGAGGAGGTGCAGAGGTGCGCACCTTGTCGATGCCCTCGCGCTTCTGCAGGAACGCTATCAAGTGTTCGAGCGTGTCCCGCTCCTTGGCGCTCATCCTTGTGCGAGCGCAAGCTTGTGGAGGCGCTCTCCTTACGGGGATGGCTGCAGCTGGTGGCGCTGAGTGTGGCAGGGGCCAATGCGCGTGTCCCCTCTTCGCCGGATTGCGCCAGTCGTTGTTCCACGTTCGCCCAGTCACTCATTTTTTTAATTTCTGACAGCTGGTCACAGGAGGGAAGGAAAAAGGAGGACAGAGGACAGGAGCTCACTCGTGGCTCACTCGTCTACCGCCACCTGAGCCGCGCGGCAATCCCGCGCCAGCAGGACATTGTGATGAGCGCGGCGACGGCCACCTCGAGCTGCGGGCTCAGGTTCTCGCTGGTCAGGTCGTCCACCATGGGCCCCGCGTCCAGCAAGTTGCTGCTCACCAGGATGCTGCGGGCGCGGCGCGATGAAAGCGCGGTGCAAGCGTCACTTTGCCACGTCAAGGGGCTGGCCAGAGGTGCAGCTGCGGTGAAATGTGTCCCGAGCGGCGCGCTGCACTCACCTGAAGACGCCCAGCGACACTGTGACAGAGACAGCCCACGTGATCGTGGCGTCCACCACCGCAACGAACGGGGGTCCGAGCAAGGATAAGTACCTGCCATCATCAGCATTGCCATCACCAGCAGAGAAGACGTGCAAAGGTGCAAGGTTGATGCACTGGATCACTGGATCACCAGCCAGCTCTGTGGGCAGTAGGATGCTGCGCGCTGCGGCGGCGGGGCATGCTGACCTGGACTGATGTTTTGGCAACCAAATCTGCACGCAGTGTCTTGCTCCCCCCCGCCCCAGCTGTGGCTAGCGCTAGTTGTCCGTCCAGTCCTGGTCTCCAGCTGCTGCGCAGCACTAGTTGTCCAGACTACTCACCAGTTGTCCGAGCCGGGCACCTCGCCCCGGTAATCGCCAAGGGCCGCCGCCGCCATCGCCCAGCTTACCAACGACACGCCTGCACAGCAACGGATGTGGGGGGCACCACCTGTGAGGCCGGCACAGCCCGTGATGGCACACTCACTGTTGCAGCCCCACACCACGCCCACATCATGGCACGCACACCACTGGCACGTCGTGTGCCACCCGCCTGTGACCGCTGAGTGCTCACCCGTAAGCACCGGCAGGGACTCGTAGGGGATGCGCTCGCTAGACACCTGCGAGGGGCACAAGTGTGCGTGTGTGGGGGGCACAAGTGTGTGGCAAAGCAAGCGGAGCCCTCCGCCTTCGACGCGCTGCCCATGGACGTGCTGCACTGGCACCTCTGCGCACCTCTGTTGCCGCGACCATCACCAAGTCCCCAAGCAGCAGCGTGCCATCGGCGAACATCCATGGCTTCCCTGGCTTCTTCTTGCTTGGTGGCGGCCCTCCTCCTCCTCCCTTGGGTGCGGGCGCCGGCGGCGGTGACTGCTGTTTGCTCGGCGCCACTGCTTTCTTGCCGCTGACTGTACGCCTGGCTAGCACGTTGAGCCGCAGGCACCGCCCCTGGCTGCTGCAGCGCCACGCTGCAGTGTTAGCGCTCCAGGCGCTGCACGCTGACATGGCCGCCAGCGGCCGGCGGGAATGCAGGTGCGCAGCCACTACTGGGTCTGCTCCAGCACAGCCACGCTCTGCAGCTCGCTACTGGCCCCAGGCCCACGCCGTGCCTGCTCCTGGCAGCCCGAACTGCGAGACGCCACTGGTGCAAGGCACTTGCGCTCGGCCAATGGTGGAGGCGGCGAGGCGATCGCGCTGCAGGAACCGATCGATCGTGTAGTTGAGCTCGCCTCTCTGCGCTTCTGGGCTGACGAGCGGGGCGTGGATCTTCACAAGGGCTAGAGACCCAGAGAGGACGACAGGGCCACAAGAGTCTGCAGCAACATGCCCATGGCTGCAGCTGTGCGGCTGGCTAGCAATGCTAGTGCAGTGCAGGATCTGTGTTGACGAGACGACGACATGTTGCCAAATCAAGATCTGCACAGGATCCATGCACAGGTAAGTGGTGGTAATCAAGTACAATGTCACGCCCGCCCTCATGCTACACCCATGCAGACCATCCACAGCTAGACAGCTCAGACAGGCCACCCCCACCCCCAACAGCTGCATCGCAGGCTCAGTTGCTGGCAGCGGCGGCGGCGGCGGCGGGCGCCGGCTTCTTGCCCAAGCTGCCGTGGATGAAGGCGAATGCGGTGCCCACAAACACAAAGCCTCCCAGCGTGTTGCCGAGCGTGACGGGCAGCAGGTTGTTCCACAGGAACTCGCTGAAGGTCACCTTGGCGCCCAGCACAATCCCCATGGGGATGAAGAACATGTTGGCCACGGAGTGCTCCTGCGAGGTGGTGGATTGTTAACAGGTGCGGGGTGTCAAACCATGTGCTGCCGCTGGACATGAGATGCTGCACTCTGCCCCGCCCGCAAGCCCTGCTGCCGTAGCTGCATCCCGCTGCTCACCAGTCCAATGGCGACAAAGGTGGCGATGGGACCCCAGAGGCCGAGCATCTTGCCGGACAGGGAGGTGGCAGCGGCGGCGTTCCACACCGCCATGCACACGAGCCAGTTGCAGAGGATGGAGCGGATAAAAGCCTGCACAGGACAGCAAGAGGAACACCACATCGCAAGAGGTCACACACGTGTGCCTGCTTTATCGCACGCCTGCTCCCGCAAGTGCTGCTTGCAGTGCTGCCACCCTGCTGCGCCCTTCACTGCCACCAGTGATGCGGCACTGGAGCCCCATGACGCATCACAGCACGCACCACCAGCAACCACACACCGTGATCCACGGGAGGCCCGCCTTGTACTCGGCCACGTTGACAGGCACTGGGTTGCCCGCCAGCACGCCCGTGGCCGCCACCGCCGCCACCATCATGAGCGAGCCCACAAAGTTGCCAAAATAGCTCCACCACCAGTTGTGCAGCAGCCCCCCCACTGTCGCCTGCTTCTCGTACACGGCCATGGGGATGACGGCCGTGTTGCCCGTGTAGAGCTCAGCGCCGCCCAGCACCACCAGGGTGAGGCCCACTGGGAAGATGAGGCCGCCAACCAGCTTGACCACGCCGGGCAGCGTGGGCATCAGGCCTGCGCGAGGAACAGGGCGGAGAAGCGATCGGGGTCAGTGGGATGTCACACGCGGGTGTCATGCGGGTGGAGCGTGCCTGCAGTGCCCCAAAGCGAGGGCTGTCCACACTACATCCACCATGAGGCTCACTCTGCATGCCGCCCTGGATGGCGCAGGTGAGGAAGGCGCCGTACGCGATGAAGGCGCCCGCCAGGATGCCCGACACAAACAGGATGGAGGCGGGCATCTGAGCCTTCTTGGCGCCCATCTGAGCACACGCACAGATGCAAAGGCGGAGAGCACGTGGCTGCATCTCGTGTGCCGTTCGGCATGCCACGCGCGCATCTCGCAGCGTGCATCCCCCATTCCTGGCTTGAAGCACTGCACGCACCTTGACGACATTCTGGTAGTTTGCGCCAGGCGCAAGGACTCCGGGCTGCTGCTCGGGGATGTTTACAGAGATGGGCTGCGCGTAGTTCACGCCTGCGCAGGGATGCACGCACATCAGCCTGCTCGTCGCTTCACCGCTCCATCGACGGTGTCCTGGCCCCTCCTTGGCCCCTCCTTCGCCAGGGACGCAAAGCGAGCGTCCCTCCATTCCGGACGAGGGCCACCTCGCCTCCAAGCCAGCGCGCCGCTACCGATGATGCGCCAAGGCCAGTGTGGAGCAAGTGCTCGCGATGCTGCTGCTGCTGCTGCGCGACAGGGTCCTACCTCGACATCGTGAGCGCTCGAGACGCGCCCTGGCCTCACCGTTCGTGCTGCTCACGGCTGGAGTCGTCGATGGCGTAGCTGCGCCGAGCGCCTGCGCCCGGACCAGCAGCTTTGGGGTTCTGCTGATGGCCGAGGCCACGGCACGGCGCTGCTGCGCCGCGAGCGGCTTCAGCCCAGCGACCCTGTGCGAGCAGAACGTGGCGGCCATCGTGTGTGCAGTGTGGGCTGTGATCATCGAGTCGACCAGGAGGTGACAGACGTTTTTGCACATGTCTTGAGGAGCAAGAGGAGGGAGCAGCAAGAGGAGGGAGCAGGAGACCAAGTCCTTGGCACCCAATGGGGCCAGTGCACTTGACAAGCTGATGCGCGCAAGGTGCGGGCGGTACGACGTACGACGTGATCGCGCGCGGGACAGAAATGCACGCCAGGATCATCCTCAACAGTGCCTGCAGTGGGCACTGACAGCTTATGTAATTCGACATACTGTGGTCGCTGGAGGCGCACGCATGAATTTTGATGGTCAGTGCTTGTGCGCGTGGTGCGGCGCTGCCTTGCCTGCCTTGCTGCTCCTCGCCACCTCCGCCAGGGGCTGCGGCAGCACCACGCCCCGGCTGAGCGCGCCCGCCAGGTACTCGTCCGCGCGCCGCCTGACCAGCCCATACAGCGAGGGGCACAGGGGGATGCGCGCAGGTAGCGGCTTGGTGGGGTCTGAGAACTCCTTCTTGAGCAGGTGGGCGATGATCCGGTACATGAATGGCCCAAGCACCTGCACGCACGCACAAACGATTTCGGTGCGGTGGAACAGATGTTGCCGGTTCTGTAGCCTGCCGCATTCTCCCGCCTCAACGTTAGGTGTAGAGCTACAGATCGCACCTTGAGCAAAAAGGTGATGAGCAGTGACGGCACGGCGAAGCCAGGGTCCAGGTGCACCTCGACGGTGGCGCGCGTGCGGGGTGGGCCCCCTGGGGCGGCGGGCGGCAGCGGCTCCAGCAGGACGCAGCTGCCCCGCTCCATGCGGGGCTGCACGTTGTTGCGGATGCCCTCGGGCAGCAGCGCGTTGACCTCCTGCGTGGTTGTGCAAGCACAGGGGTTGCTTAGCAAACCGTCATCTCATGAACAGGCTGTCTCACCAGCATGCGAGGCGGCTGTGCAAATCATCGCCAGACGCCCGGCGCTTTCCCCGTCCACCGAGGTGCCAGTGGTGCACCTCTAGCGCGCACCTCTTCATCCGTTGGCGTCGCCAGCGTGATGAGGAAGCCCCCACGTGCCTCCAGCACCTCGGTGCCCACCGCCTCAATCACAATGTTCATGTTGGGCAGCGGCCAGGGCATCCACATGACGGCGCAAACCGCCATCTCGGCAGGGCTGTGCTGCCGCAGGATCAAGCTCTCCACGCCTGCACGGCACGCATGCACGACACATACACACTTGTATGGGCACCACAGAGGCCCGTCAGCGCTGCCCCAAGGACGCACAGAGCTGGCACTTTGTAACCCCGCACTCACAGTAGCGATTCCACGTCTTGCTCAAATCAAACTCCCGCACCAGGGCTGTCACATTCTGCGCGCAAACAGCCAGCACAAGCACAATCACAAGCTCCACTTCTGAAGGTCTGGTCAGCAAGCCGGGGCCTCCATCCACACCTGTTTACGCACGGCCAGGTGTGCCTGCTGCCGCAACCAGGGCCCCAGGCACATGCCCCTACAACACCGTGCTCCTCCACTTGCCTCGATGTGCGAGTCGAGGATGCACCTGGCCTTGAAGCCGTGCGCCGTGCTGCCGTGCTCGTGCCGGTGCATCATCTTCAGCGCGTCGTCCTGGCACACCTGCCACCCTGCACGCCGCGCACGCCGCGCACAGCAGCCCACATATGTACCCACTAGAGCATCGCCATCAGCTGCCCACGCTGCACGCTGCTCAGCTGGGTGCCAACGTAGTGAAAGCCATGCCACAGCATGTCCCTCTCAACAGTCGCCACCCTGGTCTGGGCGCCCACCCACCTACCCACCCACCCACTCACCAGAGTCGTCCAGCACGGTGCGCATGCTGGCCGACATGTCCCTCGCTGCCCGCACCAGCCGCCCCAGGTCCGAGCACATTTCCCGCACCAGCTCCTCCGAGGCGCCCCCCTCCCCCTCCCCCTGTGCGCCCCCTCCTCCTGGCTCCCCCTCCTCCTGGCTCCCTCGCGCGTCCTCCGCCCCTACAGGCGGCTGTGGCACCGCCGCTGCCGCTCCACCATCTGCCGCTGTGGACGCACGTGCTGGTGCTGGTGTGGCAGCGGTGGCAGTGGTGGTGGTGGTGGTGGTGGTGCGTGCGAGGGTCGCTTCCAGGTCCTCATACGCCACGTGGCGCTCAGAGCAGTAGCTGATGATGCGCTGCAGGCGAGAGCGCACAAGCCGTGCATGCGCACACATGAGCGTTAGCCCCTCTCTCGTTTTGGGAGCGCATCCTGCCCATCCTCACTCGTGCGTCCTGCCCTGCTTCAAACCCACACCTGGCAGGCGCTACACGGGTGACCCTGCTTCTTGTACAGCCGCGCCACTGTGCTGAGCAGCTCCATGTGCTGCTGCTGCACCACGTCCAGTGTGCCTGCCCGGCCCTCCTCCCCATCAGCCGCCCCGTTCGCAACTGCCGCTTCCCCTTGCCGCTGGGCGGTAAAGGTTTCCTGTGGATGTTCAGGGACGGCTGCTGCTGTGGCCAGCAGCTTGATGCCGGTGGCGTGGTGGTGGTGGTGGTGGTGGTGGGTGCCAGTAGCGCTGGTGAAGGACTCTGCGCATGAGACGAATTCATGATCGTGGTCATCATGGTCCTCGCCCTGCCACGAGCCGTTGGCAACGGGAGGCGGCAGCGGGGTGGAGGAGGAGGAGGGCTCTGGTGGAGAGGCCGGCAGAGGCTGGGACGGAATGGTGGTCGCTGGCATAGGACGGAGCGCTTTGCCTGCATCCTGGAAGAGCGTGTGCAGGTCGTCGGCGGATGCGGCGGGCGCGTGCTTGGCCGGCAGAGCAGTGGATGCTGTGGAGGCCACGGAGGCGCTGTCCACGTGCTTTGGTGGCCCGGCAGCGGTGGTGCTGTCCCTGGTGCGAGCGGCCTGCAGCGCCAGCGGACACTTGATGGGCGGTCATCGTGACGGGGATTGGCAAGGAGTAGCAGGTGCTCTAAGGGCCACATTGCGCTCTCACCGCGCCGGAGAAGCATCTCGTGAACAGGCTCATGCTGATGCGCCGCACCGCCTGCGCTCGTGTGGTGGCGGATGTAGCGCGCCGGGGCTGCAAGGGGCGCCCACTAGCTCGCACTTGTGCGCTGAGGTCCCTCTGGGCGTGCTGCTGAACCTGCAGAATGCAAATGCAAACTTCCCTCCGAGCGCGCGTCGTCATGCACCCGGAGGCCTTCGTCGGTGTCAGCCGCTCTGCATTGACGACGTATGCATTGACAAGTCAGCTCAGGACTAGCACTCAATTGACACAGCCGAACAGCAGGCTTACTAGTGCAAGCGAAGCGGAGTGGGCGGCAGGGACGCCAGGCAGGAGGACTCCAGGCATGGTGCAGCGCTCTGGCGCACTGGCGCTGGTGGTAGCGTCGCTGCTCGCGCTCAGCCATGCAGCAGGCGCGCTCAGGCCAGGTGCGTCCGCCTGGGGATGGTCGTTGCTCACCTTCGCCCCTGCAAAGGCGAAGGTGAGAGGCTGAGGTGCGACGTGCTCCAGCGTTGCCTGCAGGTCAAGAAATCGAGCCGCTCATCGGCTGGAAGGGGGAGACGTTCAACCCAAAGGATGGGGACCAGGCTCCGGAAGCCAAGCGGCCATGGTGCGCCAATTGGAGGCGCAGCGTTCAGCGTGCATGCTGGGGGCGTGCTCTAGCTTCTGAGGCGGGCAAGTGGCGCGCTCCGAGGGGCAGCTGCTCGACAGGGTGTCCGGCGCCCGCTCAGAGCGCGCCACTGGTGCGACAGTGCTCTGCAGCCCACAGCATCCCATGGAGCAGCACAGTGCATGCAGTCTACTGCAGTGCACTCGGCACATGCAACTGCTCCGGCCGGCGGCCGGTCACTGCGCACCCCACACCTCGACGAGCTCGCACAGCTTCCTTGCAATGCAAGCAACAGCATAGCCCAGTGCATGCAGCTGCTCGACCCGGGCGGCAGGGCGCCCCGGGTCGCGCACCCACAGAGCAGCAGCCCCACGACGCTCCTGTGGTGTGCCGGTGCCTCCGCAGGATCCAGGTGCTTTCGTGGCGCCCGCGCGCCTTCATCTACCATCACTTCCTGAGCGACAATGAGGCAGCGCACATCATCAGGCAGGCGGCTCCCCTGGTACGTTGCCTTTTTTATCACGCCATCACGCAACGTGCAGGTCAGGGCAGCGCTCTCGCTGTGCTGGGAGTCGAGCACCACTGCCGCTGCCGTGCTGACTGCTTTTTGTCTCTGTGCAGATGAAGCGGTCCACCGTAGTGGGCGCGCACAACCAGGGCGTGGTGGACGAGATCCGCACGTCGGCAGGCACCTTTCTCATGTGAGCGACGCACGGGGGAGCAAGCAGCAGCAACAGCAGCAGCAGCACTGGTCAGGTGCCGGCAGCTGCAGCGCAGGGCAGCAGCTGGTGCTGTGGGGGGGTAGGCAGGCGTGCATCAGGCATGAGCAGCGGCAACATGCGTGCTCGTGGATGGTGGACAGGACGGTGCAAGCCTGTGGGTGCCATGCCGTGTGTGCAGGCGCAACCAGGACGAGGTGATCAAGGCAGTGGAGCAGCGGCTAGCCGTGTGGACCGGCCTGCCACCCAGCCACCAGGAAGACATGCAGGTGCGGTCATGTGGTGGGTAGCCCCTGCTTGCCGGCCTGTCTCCATGTACACAGAGCAGTGGATGTCCTTTGCTGCCCCATACCAGTGTGATCACTGGAGCACACACTGTGTGGGTGCCTCCATTTTCACCTCCACTGCCAGGGTGGCAACTTGCCAAGCAACAGAGACCACAACCACAGCCTCCGACCTGATCGCGTGGTGGTGTGCCTGTAGGTGTTGCGGTACGGCCCTTCAAACAAGTACGGGGCGCATATCGACGGTTTGGGCCGCCTCTGCACCGTGCTCATCTACCTGGTTGGTGAGTCACGTGACCAGCGATTACATCCCTTGATGTACATCATGCCAGAACAGCAGCGAGCAAAGCCAGTGGCTATGCAGATGCGCGCTTCTCGGCGATCCCACGCCTAACCCGCCCTACACATTGTGCCAGCGTTGCACGCTCTCCACGGACGGGCTGTAGGGCTTCTGTAGGGCACAAAGACGTGCCTGACACCTACCATGCCCAGCACGCCACCCTCCTGCCCACTGGGGCGCCCCCTCCTGACCACCTGCCCTTGTGCGCGCACGCGTTGCTGAACGGTGCGCACTTACATACTGTATACATCTCTACCACCTTCGTGGGTAAACTCTAAACTTTCCTTATTGCGAATTGCAAACGCGCGCGTGCAGCGCCTGAGGAGGGCGGCGAGACGGCGTTCGCTCAGACCTCCTCCTCCGACTGGCTCCACCCGGACATGGGAGAGGCCACGCAGGGCAACTTCAGGTGAGGTGTGATGAGTCGCGCCCCGAGGCGGTGAAGCGCTCGTGAAAGCGTGCTTCAGGCTGTCGTGCCTCGTGAGTGAGCGGTCCCATCAACGCAGCATGATGCCTTGTTGCTTGCTTGCTCGCACCGTGCTCAGCGAGTGCGCCAAGAACCACGTGGCCTACAAACCAAAGAGGGGTGACGCGCTGCTCTTCTGGGACAGGTGAGAGCTCTGGCAGTACTGGAGCTGCTAACTCACTGCTTTTTAACGGCACGGCTCAACTTGGCGTGGCGGGGGCGGTCGTGTGGCAGGCGCACGGTTTCCCAGTGGTGTTGCTGCTGGCCAGCCGGTTGGCGAGGGCTGGTGTGTGTATGCGCTTGCAAACGGGGCGGCCCAGCCGCGGCAACCAAGGCCGCACGGATCAGCAGCGAGGAAAGATTAGGCGCCAGCCCAGGCCAGAGCATGCAGTCACCGAGCCACCAAAGCACCAGCGCCCAACGTGGTTTGGTGGTGCGTCATACCGTGCAGGCTGCCAAATGGCCAAGGAGAGGACCCCATGTCCATGCACACGGGATGTGAGTGGTCAACGTCGGGGTCATGGGTCGTGCTTGGAGGGCAATAGGCTTGCACTTGGCAAGGGGTGCAGCCCGTGGGAGGTGCCTTGACGCCTGGGGCCTGACGGTGCTGCAAGGGCGTGGACGCGTGGCAGCACGAGCGGGGACCTAGCAGCCCACAATGATTTGGCGATGAGGGCTCAACCGCCCTAGCCTGCTGCTTGCCCACGTGACCGCAGGCCCGGTGCTCAAGGGCATCAAGTGGTGAGTGGCACGAGGCTCTCTCCACCACAGCGACGCGTCAGCGGGGCGGGTGATGGCGCCAACAGCATACCCAGTTGTTGCGGGCTGGCACGTGGTGCAAGCTCCTTCTCTGCCCACCCACATCATGTCCCAAAGCGATCGTGAGCTCCTCATGCCCTCACACTGAACCCGAACAGCCGCCGCGGCTGAAAGCATGCAGCAACAACACTGCATTCCCCGTCCTTGTGCCTGTCCTCGCTCCCTGGCCTGCAGGAACGCTGTCAAGTGGATCCACCCCACGCCCTTCCGCGGTGAGCAGCAGCGCAGCGTCACAGCCTGGTTGCTGCAGCAGCACGCACCTTGCTTGGCCTGCGGTCAAGGCGCACTTGCACCGTCGCGCTTGCGCCTGACCGTGCCGCGGTGACCGCACACACACCCACACTGTGGCACCTTGTCCCTGCCCACGCACTTGTGTTGTCCTGCTCACGTCGCGTGTGCCACCGCGCTGCTCACTCAAATGCATGTTCAACCAATCACCCGCGTGCGTGCTGATGCAGAGGACGAGTGGAACCGGTCGCTGCGCACGCCGCACAAGCCGCAGCCCGACCCTGGCATGTGCACCAACCGGCACGAGCAGTGCAAGACCTGGGCCGAGTCTGGAGAGTGCAAAAACAACCCCGGGTACATGGTGAGCTGATTGCCTTCTTCACGCATTGATTCTGGGGGGTCTTGCCACCCCTGCGTCACCCGCGCCATCCTCCAGGTGAGGCGCCTGCACCTCGTGCCGCCGAGCACTGGTGGCACGGGTGACACGACCTGCAGTCGACAGGCCCCACGTGCGCCTAGTGCTGCCGGTGCAGCGTCTAGAGGTGCTCCTGCTGCGCTGTGGCGTTCTCAATGTTGGCCAGGCGGGTGGCGAGGCAATAACTTGATGGCTGACCCTGGCGTGGTGCGCACATGGGCGCCCACCGCACTCGGGCACGCTTGCTCCTCAACTGCCAATTGCTTTTGCCAAACTGTGCGCAGCTGGGCGGCAACGCGGGCCAAGGCATGTGCCGTCTGGCGTGTGGAGAGTGCGAGCCTTGCCGCGACGAGCACGACCGCGACTGCATCCGCAAGAACAGGGAGAGGGGCGGATACATCAACTTTGAGGAGGCGGAGCTCAAGCTGGCAGACATGGGCGTGGACAAGAGCCTGATCAACTTTTGAGTGGACGCTCCAGCGGCGCACCCTGGCCCGTGCAAGCGGTTGGGTGCCGGCAGGCCTCGGCAGCCGCAGTCAGTCAGTGCCCTGGTCATGACTCCTCATTGAGCACACGCACGCAGGGCAGCAATATGGTATGGCGCGTGCTGGCTTGGTGCCTTGGTTGCTCGGGAGAGGTGGTGATGACGCCCCACCCTGGCCGCCCCGCAGCGGACCTTCCCATGGCATATCAAACTATGGGTACTTGCGCCACTGCCGCAGCAAACCTGGAACGCTGCGAGCTGTCGGCTGAAGACGTTTGACGGTGGGGGACGGTTGGAGAGGGTGCGAGTCGCCCTCCCTGGCAACCAGGCGTGACTTGGGATACAGACCCGGCGGTTGTATATGTTGACGGGCTGTCTGCCTTGACCTGTGCCAGCCTGACCTGGGGGGCACATCAGGCCTTTCCCGTGACACGTTGTCCCATGCCTGGGGGCGGCTGACCTGCCGCGTGGCCCCAACAATTCACTCATCCCGCAGGAGCTGTTTGCACATAACTGTGCGCTCTCGCTTTGTCTTCTTCTTTTGCTGCTGCGTCAGCCGCATGCATCCTGTGTCTCTACTCAGAGGTGGCCTGCTCGTGGGTCAGCCTGACGGCTCACACCTGCATCCAATCATGCTCCACCTCTCACTCTCGCTTTCATTGCCATTGCAATACGCTTGACCTCCAAGGACAGCACCTTGGCTGTCAAGCAGCAGGGGTCTCAGCAGCCTGAGCCTGAGCAACACCCTCAGCAGCCACCGCCCCCTCGCCCTCGGCGGTTGCCGCTCCGCTCGCCCCATTCGCCGCATCATACGCCTCTCGCGCCTGCTTGATGCGGTCCTGCAGATCCGACACCTCCTTGGCGCGCGCCCGCCACTGCTCGCGCAGCTCCGCCACGAGCCGCTCGTCGTCCGCGTGGGGCTCCCGGCCCGTCGCCCGCACCTTTGAGACGAGCTGCTGTAGCGCCGTCAAGGGTGACTGAGCCTGCTTCATCCGGTGCCGGGCCTCGGCAAGCGCCTCGAAAAGCGCCTCCTCCTCCGCGGTCCGCGGCACCGGCGGCTCCCGCGGCGCGGCCGAGGGACGCTTCTGCTGCGGCTTCCTGGGCGGCTCGGCGGCGCTGTCCTCGCCCAGCAGCGTTGCCGCGGCCTGACTGAGCTGCACGCGGAGGCCGGACACCAGCCGCTGCAGGCCGCTGACATGCGCCTGCATCCGCTGCACCTCCTCCGCCTCTTGCTGCTGCTGAGACCCTGCCGCACCCGCCGCCGCCTCCAACGCAGGCCCCGCGGCAGCGCTCGCGCCTTGGGCCTTCGCAGGAGCGGCACCCCGGGCAAGTCCGCCCAGCTGGAGCTGCCGCTGCAGCAGCGACAAGCGCGACATCGCGGTGCGCTGCTCCATCTCCATCCTGTCGAGCTGCCCCAGCAGCGTCAGGTAGTGCTGCCCCGCCTCCCCCATCCCCTCGGCCCGCGCGCGAAGCTCCGCGTGCCTGCGCTCCCGGTCCCGCGCCGCAGACAGCGACTGCAGCTTGTTGAGCTCGGCCTCCATCTTGCGGCGCTGGCGCAGGTTCTCCTGCTCCTCCGCCGGGGTGGCTCCGGACCCTGCTGCTGCGCTGGCGTCGCCTTCCACTCCCGCTTGCGCGGATGAGGTGGAGGAGGGTGTCGCGCCTTGGGAGGCCTGAGGCGAGGTGCCGGCGAGCTGTCTGAGCGCCTGTTCCTGCGCCTCGAGCCGCTGTTGGATCTTGTCGCGCATTCGCTGCTCGTACGCCGAGGCGTCCTGCAACAAAGTGGGCGGAGCACCACCAGCGCCATGGCAACGGCATTCTTGCTGCTGGGGGCTAGGGTTGGGGCGGTGGGGTGGAGAAGGCACGGTGCAGCTGTCTGGCGAGGCACACACAAGCCAGCGCGGCGCACACAAGCCTCAACACCCGCATCAACAGCTTCAACAGCTCAAGCCTTTGAAGCCCAAGCCCCAACCATGCGCGCACCGCGTAGATGAAGCGGAGGTATGCGGCCGACTGCTCAAAGCGCTGCCGCTGCTCGGGCGTGGGGATGATGCTCGACTCGCAGATGCGGTCCAGCGTGATGGGCATGGTGACCCACCCCGCGTCACGGGTGTAACGCACGGGGTAGTAGGCCTTGTCCATCACCCACGACGGCTCCTTGTTCTACAGGCGTGGAGAGGGCAGGGAGCACACACGCCCGGTAGTTAAGCTCCGGCCCCGCCAAGGCGCCCAAACAGATGCAAACATCGACACATACATACGTGCACACTTGAGACTAGCGCCTGGCTGCGACCCCGAGCACGTGCGCTCTAGAATTAGGGTGGCTCAAGGTCGCCCACCATCATGCTCGCGCCGCACCACCTCTAGCTCTAGCTTTCTCCCGGTGCACTCGTGCCAGCGTTTGTGTGTGTAGTTTCTTGCGTCTTGTTTGGCCTGCCATCAGATGTGAGCGTATCAGATGTCCCGCGCCCCACGACAAAGAGGGTTGAACGCAGGGCGATTGCTAGTCCCCACAACCGCTAGTCCCCCAACCGCACCCCTGCTGGCCCTCAGTGGCACACGCCCGGGCCAGGGCAACTGCTCCCTACCGCACCCTACTGGTCCCAAGTCCTTAGTCATGACCGTTCTCACCAGGGTGAGCACCTTGGACTTGCGAGAGCCCAGCATGCGGAAGCTGCCGTGCGGAAAGTCAATGATCGACTCCCAGTCCATCACGGCCGCGACCTCCCGGTCCAAGGCACGCGTGGCTTCGTCGCCGTCACTGCTGCCGTTGCTGCTGCTGCCGCTTTCCTCGGCGCCACTGAAGAGCTTCCTGCGCACACAAAGAGTGACGCTGGCTTTTGCGGGCCTGTCACTTGTGGCATCACCCGCGTGTGGCCGACTGCCATGATGCGTGCGGGTGTCCTGTGTGTGAGCGAGCTTTACATCTGGTGGAGCCGGTTATGGCAAACAGATGGCCCCACAAATCGCAGACTTGTCACAGACATGCTTCACATCTGTGGGCATCCGCTGGCTCCACCTGAATGCCCCCAACGGCCCCACTCCGCCGCCCCGCACCGCACACCTGGCGTGCTCGATGATCTGGTCCGCTAGCATCCACTCAACTGCCCAAAGAGGACAAACAGCCCTCCCTGCCGCGCACCGCCCCGCACCGCACACCTGGCGTGCTCGATGATCTGGTCCCGGCACATCATGGCCTGCAGCTCGGTCGTCACGAGCGTCGGCCAGTTGACGTGCACCTTGTACGGCGTGCGCATGCTGACCAGCGTCCGCAGCGTCGGCGCCTGCACCTGGTACGCACCCCGCACCACGTCCGTCAGCGAGGGAAACAGCCGGTCAAAGGCGTGCTGCACCAGGTGCTGCGGCAGGTCCCATGGAAAGTCGAGCTCCAGAAAGTAACGAAAGGGCTGGGAGCCGTAGCGCTCCGAGAGGAAGAGCTGGTACCCGGCGTGGAAGGCGGCGTGGTAGTCGGTGAGAAACTGCCGGTACTGCTCGGGCGGGACGTACAGCTTGCCCTTGTGGGTGTCCATGGGCCCGGCGAACGAGTTGATGTTGTAACTGAGGCCGTCGGGAGGGTAGGCATCCTGGAAGGGAGGGCGCTGCTTGGCGTGGCGCGTGGGGGGCCAGTAGTAGATGGAGCGGAAGCGGGGCGCGGGCGAGGGATCCTGCGTGCCCTGCCCCTCCTGCAGGTTCCCCTGGCCCTTGCCCTGCTGCAGTTGCTGCTCCTGCTGTCGTTGATGTCGCCTCTGCGCGCCGCTGGCAAAGGTGCGCTGCTGCTGTGGCGGCGGCCGCCGGGGCTCGTCGGTGCCGGGCTGGTTTGGGATCTGCTCAGCTGCATGCCCTGGTGATGATGAGGGCTGCGGTGCTTGGTGCTCGTGCGCTGAAGAGCCCTGTGTGCTCTCCTGCTGCTGCTGTGGCGCTGGTTCCTGTGCAGGTGCTGGCTGACCCACCGTGCTGCCATTCGCGGCCGCTGCGAGCGCAGCTGCGACGGGCGATTGCTGCTCCTCGGCTTGCTGCTGCTGCTCCTCGACCGGCAGAGCGCGGCAAGGCGCCAGGAGAGCTCCGCTCCTGGGTCTCCTTCCCGATCGGTCTGATGCTGTGCTGTAGCAGCAGGCTGGAGGTGGCAGCAGCAGCATGGGAGGGCAGCAGCATGGTGGTGCTGCTGCAGCGATGGAGGGGCACCTGCGCACGGGCTGATGGGCAGGCGGCAGGAGGGGCGCCGCGGAAGGAGGCCCCACGGTGTGGAGCATCTGCAGCCGGCCTGCCATTGTAGGTGTGCTGCTGCGCTGCGGGTGTGAGTCTGCCGCATGTGGCGCCTTGGTGCGCGGCCGAGGTCTCGGTGCCAGGCCGCCCGCTTGAGCGCCACAGCACAATCTCACACGCAGAGGCATGGTGCTTAATGGTGCAGGGTGCTGCAACTCATGAGCTCAATGCGCATGCATCCCGAGTCGGCCCGTCAATGCGAGTGTCGCTCAAGTGGCCACAAGCGATGCTGGGCAAGACAGTGTTCTCCACCAGGTGTTCTCCAGGCAAGGCGTTCCTCTTCTCCTCCTCTGCTTGCTGGATCTGGCGGTTTTCTACGTTGGTTGTGGGTCGTTGACCACGGCAATCTGCGATGGATCGAGCAGAAGCGCGAAAGCACGAGAGCCCACACTGGAGACACACTGCGACACCGAGGCAGCCTTCGGCAACGCGACTGATAGCCTCAGCGCTTCGTGGTGCGTCTCGGGGAAATGGCGCACTGAGCAGCAGCGGTCTGCAAAGCGGCAGCAACGCGTGCGGCAGCAGCAATTGCAGCAATTGGAACAGCATGTGCAGCCACCAGGAGCACGAGCAGCGACCTGCGCCACCGGCACGTGACATGACCGATGTGAATGCGCGTGCCCGCAACTGCAATCGCGCAGTCCAACCTGAGGTTGCTCTCGCTCTCACCTCGCTCTCACTACTTGCAGGAGCTTGGTTAAGCAGTCATGGCCGCGGCGCTCTCACCCGCGCCACTCTTGACGCTGCAGCACTCGCCAAACAGCGAGGCTAATCGCGCCTCCAGCCTTGAGCTCAGGGCCAGGGACGGCAGCGGCAGCGGTGTCATTGACGCCAGCGGCAGCCCCACAGTGCCGTGCTCAGCAGTCCGCAGCCTGAGTGATGCGGCGACGCCTGCACACAGCAAGGGCAAGCCCCACCCGCCGTCCTTGCTAAGCAAGGTCACCACGGCGCGTGACGAGCACCAGGCGGGGCAGGTGGGAGGGTCACCGCAGCCAGCGGGCGCACACGTGGGCAGCGAGCAGGTGCACATTTCTGTCGCCAGTGGCCAGGCACCGGCAGCGGCGCAGGCCAACGCCACCACAGGCGGCGGTAGCCTGGCCACGGCCCAGGCGCAGCAGCAGCGCACGCAGGCACAGCTTGCCTTGCTGCGCCAGCAGCAGCAGCAGCAGCAGCTCCAGCAGCGGTGTGCGGCGCCCTGCCACCCCATCCGGGAAGAGGGCCCTCTGTCCCCAGCAGGCACTCGCCCTCGGGAACAGCAGCAGCAGCAGCAGCAGCAGTGTGAGCTGCAGGAAGGTGGGGTGCCTGCCTGGGCGGCCAACCTTAAACACCACGTCCAGCGCCCAGGCGATTACGGCGCGTGGTGCCGGCAGGAGCTTCAAGACCCGCGCTGCGTCGACGCCCACGGCCACCACGCAGGAGGCATGATGCGCGCGTGCGGCTGCGTGCCCATGTGACGGGCTGGGCGCCCCTGACTCTCCGCTGTTGCGTGCCTTGATCGACCGTTTGTACGTGAGCATTACAGTTGAGGAGAACGCGTGATATAGCAACATTTCCGCATCAACCGGATGTAGCAGTGTATGCGGCGTGGCAGAGTGGATAGACACATCGTGGTCGTTAACACAGGCATGAAATCAGCCAGGCTCCAAGCATGTGCATAACGTGCATTGTCGCTGCAGGCAGCAGCAGCTGCGGCACAAGGCCAGCCAGCCACAGCCGTGCACGTCGCAACGCAGTGAACAGTCCTCAGCAGCAGCATCCTGCCAACAGGGGTGACGTCGTGTCCACACTGTGAGGTGAAAAGGTGGCCTGGTGGAAACGCGCCTTGCTGTCAGTGGCAAGGTAAGAGGTGGGTGAGCCTACAGCCGGCGAATGCGCCAGCCGAGGTGAAAGGGGTGGGTGCCTGAGACCGGCGAATGCGCCAGCCGCCGTGTGTGCTTCATGAGGCTCTCGTCACGCTGACCCGCACGCAACCAGTGGCGGAAAAGTCAGGTGGTCGTTGGGACCAGGCAAAGCAGAAGAAGTGCGTCGGGCCAGGGCAGAAGTGCAGCCCAGCAGCACGGCAGCAGTGTGGGACCGACAGCTGCGTTATGAGGGAGGGGCTTACAGCGCCCACATGCTACACCTGCAGCTGGAGAAAACCACGCGGCAATCGCAGTTTGATGAGAGTAAACGTGCAGGCAAGTAGTGTGGTGACAGTGTGGAGGGTCCAGAGGGCGTGGGGCCCTCCTCACAGGTGGACGGTGAAGCGGTGTAGCTACTGCTGGCAGGAGCAGGGCCGTCTCCTGGCACACATCTGCTTGCGAGACATTGCCGCGCCAGATGTAAAGCTCGATACACACAGGGAGGGAGAGAGAGGTGGCGTCCCGGTGGGCAGTGTGGGCATTCCATCATCATCGTTATCGCACACAGGACGCGGGAAGCATCTGAGAGGCAGGTGCAGTACACGGAAGCGGAGGGCGGGCTCGCTAACTTGTCCCTGGCTTGAATAGCAGCCGTCAAAGCAGCCGTAGACACTACTGTAATGCAGGATGTGTCGCCGTCCTTGGCGGGGCCTCAGCAAAGGGCCGGCGCGGTGGCAGAGCCATGTGGCAAGCGGACAGAGGAGGGAAGCGGGCGCGGGGCAGGGAGAGCCGTGATGAGCAGCGCCGCGGGGAGGGCGGCCGGGAGCGTTTGAACGGAGAGCGTCGACAGCTCAGGTAGGCACATTACGCGTGTGGAAACGTGAGCCTCACAGTCGGGGACGCTGACAGGTCAGCGCGGAGGTGGAAGCGTGAGCCTCATAATGGTGAGGGCAGGCAGCGCTTCAGGGTGGGTGGCAGGATGGGTGGGTGGGTGGGTGCGGGAGGAGGGGAGTCAGGAAGCGAGGTGGCCATGTGCCAGGCAGAGGCCTACCACCAAGCAGGAACCAAGGTGTGGTGGGATCTGGGCGCTTGATGATGGCGCCCTGCCCGTGCACTGCAGGGGGGGATTTCATACAGTGCCACGCCCTCTAGGAAACGGAAACGCCGCCGCGCACACGCACACTGAGTGGTTGTTTCTGTCGGCGTACAGTATGTGGGGTGGCTGGGGCAAGTGCAGGAGGGCTAGAGTCGTCACATGGTCGGGGGTGGCCAGGGCAAGGGGTAGAGTCGTCATCAGGGTCGTCAAACATGACCCAGGGAGTGGATGGGGCGTGTGAGGTGGAGTAGGGTGGGGGCGGCGATGGTATAGCTTGTTGTGGCACAGGAACATTCAAGTCTCGTCAGGTGAGGCTAACCACTGGTTGCGTGTCCCACCAAGTCGCCACCAACGGCCTGAGGTGCCCCGCACCCCGCAACGCCCCACAGCAGAGCCACGAGCATCGTGCGCGTCAGACATCCAAGCTGGGCCCACGTCATATGATGCTGCTCATGTGATTGAGCGTCCAGGGTGCAGCAACACCCTGCGCTCTCATCAAGTCATGCCCACACAACGTGTCCATGCCTGCGGCAGTGTCCATGCCCCGCCGTCATACATGGGGCGGGGCTGAAGCCCTGGCTAGGGTGTGGCTCAGTCGGAGAGCTTAAGCGTGCAGGCACAGTCTTTTCACACAGTTGGCAACGGCGGTCGCGCCATGCAACAAGCAGGCGGGAGCCCCACTCATTTCATTCTCTCTCTGTCCCCTTTGAGGTTCTCTCCCGCTCTGAAACAAACAGACAAGACATCATCATCATCATGATAGCCCCGGCCCTCCTCCTGCCGCAAAGCTCCCTCTCCAATCCAAAAAGCCTTCCAACCGTCAGTGCTGCTTCACGCCCACGCATCCTCATCTCTATAGTTGACTGCCTCAGAGCATCATCTCATTTGCTGCATCCAAAGGGACGCCGCTAAGCCACTCGCCTGCTTCTGTTAAGCAGGCGCCGGGGCAGCCGGCACGCACACGCAGAACGACACATGCACGTCCCTGGCCCCAACGAGCATCTGGAGCAAGTGCGTGACGGTGGCACGGGCTGGCATCTCTGCATCATCTCACAACCTGCAAGCCTAACCCCCCTGTGGCAGACGAGGAACCGCTCACGCTCTCACGGGCCTCACTCACTCACTTCACTCCCTCACTTTCAGGCATCACTGCAACCCATGCCCCCCTCCCCACGCCAACAACAAGTACCTCGGTAGCATGCACCCGCAAGCCCTAACACAACGAGCCCACATCCCCACATAAATGGCAAAGGGTCTTCCCTCATGACTGTGGCGCGTCGCCTGGGGCAGTGTCGCCTCGTGACAGTCGGAGGCCTCGCGAAAAGCGGGCGCAGGCGGTGGTTAGGGTCAGCGTAGGGCTGGGTACGTGACCATGTCAGCGTGGGCCACTTGGAGCCTCACAGCACCTTGCCCAACGTGGGGCCTCGCCTCACGCCATCTGTCGTGTGCCCTAACCCTCACCCTTATCCTTGCCAGCGTCGTGCCGTGCCAGATAGGGCCTCACAGCACCTGTTGCGTGCCCTGGGTCTTCACAGCGCCCTTTGCGCGCCGTAAAACCTAACCTTCACCCTAATCGTCGCCAGCGGCGTGCCGTGCCAGATAAGGCCTCACAGCACCTCGCGCGTGGAGAGCACCAGGAACTCTGGACTGGGCGCCTGGCCGCAAATGAGCGAGCCAACAAAACTCCGGACCTGCGCGCACGCGAGCCAGGCCAGCCCAAAACAGCTGCATCGAGTCAAAGCACTGCAGCAAGTGCCTCCATCTCCAGTGGCCTACCATTTGTGCCCCAGTCTGCTTGCCTTGTGCTGCAGTGCTCCCTTGCTGGCTGCTGAGTGCTCCAGGAGCCCCAAGAGTGCCGCTGTGCTTGCTGCTGTGTGATTCACTCACCGTTGGATCAGACACATCAGTGGCCGCCACCTGCCAGTCACTACCCAACTCGTACAGCCCCGCCAGGCACAGCGGAATGTGCGCCGTGCCTTGCGCCAGCAGCACACCCACCACCTGCACACGCGCGCACCACCACCACACGCACCACCACCACGAGAACGTTTTCCCCAACAACTCGGCATGTGAACCCTCCTGTCCTGCAGCATCACGGCAACCCCGTGGTACGCCATGCAATGATGATGGTGATGACCACCACGCAAGCACCGCACTGCACAAGGTCAGGTCTTGCCAGATGCGCCGTCAGACCACCAGGCAACAAACACGTGCAGGGCTGACGCTGCGCGCAAGCCCTAACATCCACCCATGCGGGTGACCTCACCCATTATTACGAAAAAATGCTGCCAGCTCCACCACCACCACCACCACCCGCCCCTCCCCTGCCGCCACCACGCCCCCTTGCACCTCGCTCACCTTGTGACTGTTGTCGTGCCTGCTGGCCAGCGTGTGCAGCACGCCAAACAGCCGGTCTCCCACCGTCACGGTGCTGCTGGTGCTGGCGGACGAGGTGCTGCCCGCCGCCAGGCTGCGCGCCGCCTGGGGACCGGGAGGCAGCTGCTGCTGCTGCTGCTGGGGCGACTCGCTTGAAGAGCCACCGGCGAGCAGCTCCTCCATGCGGCAGGCGAGGCCGTGGTTGATGTTGTGGCCCTGCAGCAGGCGCAACCGCGCAACAAGCAATCCCATTAGTCATTGCTAGCTAAGAATGTCACTTGTCCAGCTCAGCGGGGCATTTGTGGGCGGACATGGTCTGTGCTGCTGCGGCAAGGCAGGCGGTGGTGATGGGGAACAAAGAAGGCAGGCGGTGGTGAGCATGCGGTCGCAAGGAGCGCGCTGTGCTGTACATCATCATGATCGCATGGCGTTCACGACAGGTGTCATGATGCTGCAGCCGTCACAAAAGATGGACAGGCAGGCCTCGCCAAGGCGCGTGCACTGTGCTGTACATCATCATCATCATCATCATCATCATCATTGCATGGTACTGTGCTGTACCTGGTAGGGTGTCTCGAGGGCGTCCTGCTGGCGGTACGAGATGAGGTAAAACGTCCACTGCGACTTGTCGTACCGCTTCCACAGGTGGCGCTGCAGGCGTGGCCCAGGCACGGAGGAGCAAGGAGACACACGCTGCTTGAAGACGCACACTGCTTGATCACATGACATGCCCACTTTCCTGGTGCGCCTCGTATCCCTCATGTGAGCCTGCCTCCCACCGCCACGCGTGCCTTTCACAGAACGTGCACTCCTGGATCCTGGCCCTCCCCCCAAGCCCCTCTGCCACACCACCCCACGCACCAGCAGCTCCTTTGGCTTGTTGCGGTTCCACTGGTAGTGCCGCTTCCACTGCATCATGTCAAACCTGCGCATGCACACCCACAAAGGCGCAACATTCCTTGCTTAGACCTCCTTGTAACACCCGCCCCGCCGTCACCCCAGGGACCCCGGAGACAGCTGCCCCGCGCCGCAAAACCCAAACCAAACACCGCGCACCTGCCCGCCGGCCCCGTCGCCAGTCCATCATCATCATCATCCGACAGGTCCAGGACCATCTCCCCTCCAGGCGCCCCTCCAAACCGCCCCCCGCCCAGCGCCACCGCACTCGCCGGGCCCTGCCCGCCAGCGCTGCTGCTCCTGCCCGTCGCACCGTACCCCCTCAGCGCCCTCCCCACGCCCACGCCATCCCCTGCCAACGGATCCAGCCGCAGCACCTCATCATGCCGCCCGCCGGCGCCGTTGCTGCTGGTTGACTTGCGCCCGCTGCGCCGCACGCCGCTGCCGCTGCCCGGCGCGGCCTGCTGCTGCTGCTGCAGCGCGGCGGCAGCCCGCACGGACAGGCGGCTCTGGCTGCTGCGGCCAAAGGACTGCCGCTGCTGCGACGTGAAGAGCGCGTCCACACCGCTGGCCGGCGCGCCGGGGCCCTGCGGGAGGAGGCTGTTTGGTGCCGCCGCGTGAAAGGTGGACGCTGCGCCGCCGGTGCTGGCGGGTGAGCTGGGGCTGGGGCAGGTGCCGGGAAGGTGGCTCTTGGCTGGTGTGACGCCCATCCAGGGGCTGCCTTGGGGGGTGTGGTTGGCGGCGTGGCCGTTGCTGCTGGCGGCGCGGTCGCCCCGAGAGTCCCACACCGTCACCACGCCGTCGCCGCCTTGGGCGTCAATAGGGTCGTGGAGCACATGGAGCGACTTTCTGCTGTGCTGCTGCTTGTTGCTGGTGGGGGCCGGCGGGGCGTCGAGTTGCAGGGAGCGCCGGCTGACGTTCTGCCACACCTCGAGGGACTTCCTGCCCACCTTGCTGCTGAGCACTTGCTGCAGCAGCGTCTGAGGAGGCTCCTGTATTTGGTCCTCCGGCGCCGGCTCTGCGCGGGCGGGCAGAAGGTGGGCAAGCGACTCATTTTTGGGGGGCGGCGGCGCGCGCCGCGTTTAACTGCCGGCGGTGCCAGCGGCAGACTGGGGCCCATTGGCCGCAGGGAGGCGCTGGGGAAGCGATGTAGGGTGCTTGGCTAGTGACAATGTGCGTGCTGGGGCCCTCGTGTGGCTGCGGGCGCGTGACGGCGGGGCTGTGCGAACCGCGAACTGACGTCGGATCGCAGCCCGCGTGCTCCATCCCTCATCCCCCATCTAGCCCACCCACTGGCGCCAATCAGCTGTCCACTGCCAATGCCCCTACGCCTGCACCCACACCCCGCTGCGCTGCTGCGGACAGTGTGCACGACTGCGAGAGCACTTTGCGGCCAGTGGCGGGAGTGTCGTGGCGCGAGCTCCGCAGGCCGTGCCGCTGGCTGCTGCGCTGGCCCACGAGGCTCGACAGCCGCACCCGGTGCGAGGCGCTGTAGCGTTTGAGACAAACCTGGCGTCCTGCGCTCCCGGCCGAAGCGAGCAGGTGCGCTCCACGGCGCCTGCCTGGCCCACGAGGGGCGATTCCCTGCCTCGCTGGTGCTGTCGTGCGTGCTGCCCCCCTCTGCGCATCCCCCTCTGTCGAACGCACCCGCGACGCGCCGCGGCGCAGGGTCCGCCGGGGCTCCTCCTTCCTCTCTTGACGACGCGCATCCCATGTCGAAGTCCAAATTCGTGTGCGCGGTCCTGCAGCTGCGCGCTTCCGGAGTTTGAGCGTAAATCACCGAGGCTTGCGAATAGTTGCGCGAAACACGATGCTGGCGCTTCGTTGGGCTGCACCAAGTCTTGTACTAGTCCCTCCAGCACCGCCTGAGCGCCATCGCCACCATCGCCGACGACATGTCCCTGCGACCTGCGATGCAGCGCGGAGTCGAGCAGCAGGAGCAGAAGCGCGCGCCGGTGGTGCTCGGTCAGAGCCGCTCCTTCCTCACAAGGGTGCGCGCGCGTTGGTGTCGTGCTCCACCACGCAGATGTCCGTGCCGTGCGCCTGATGTCGTGCCGTGCGGCTGACGCCCTGCGCAGATCGTGGCTGCAGCAGAAGCAGAGGAGGAGCAGGAGTGGACCACGCCTGGCAGGCGCAGCCACGAGGGCGAGGCTGCGGTCATCAGCCCAGTGACGCCGGGCGAAGAGGTGCGGACCCGCTCGCACGCATGCCACGTCATCGAGTCGTCGCAGCCTCTGAGTTCACGCCTCATCCTTTGCACCTCCCTTGCACCCGTGCAGAAACTGTGGAAGGAGTACGCCGGGTGCTTCAGGCGGCTCAACAACACTCGCGGATGACCGGCTCCACGGGTGGAGCCCAGCACGGGTGGGGCACAGGTCCACAGCACTGTACATACGCTGCGCATACAGTGCACAGGTCCGGGGTCCAAGTTGTCAAGATGTACATCATGATGTCGAATGATGATGACCGGTCGAAGCGTGCAATCTGATGCTGCTACTGAGGCACGTGGCCACCCTCGGCCGACAGCGAGAACCCTGGCTGGATTGTCGCCATCGCGCCGCCACCTCTATGCTGCTTCCCACCCACAGCGCTGCCTGCTGCAGCCGCCTTAACAGCCGTCGCCACTACTGTGCCGCTCCCTGGTGCTGCACCACCTCCACCTCCAGCCGCTGCCGCCACGTCAGCCACAGTCATGCTGCCCACCAGGCTCAGCGCCTCCTGTGCTGCCACCGCCGCCGCCGCCCGCCGCTCCTGCTCCAAGTTGCGCTCTAGCTGCTGCAGGTGCTGCTGCCGCTGCTGTTCAAGCTCTGACGGGTGGGCCACCGTGATACTGGCCCCGCCGTCCTCGCACATCATGCTCCCCGCTCCATCCTCCGCTCCGTCTCGAGCTGCATTGTGCTTGCCGGGCGGCTGCGCCCCGCCTCGCCCCGCCTTCTTGACGCGGATGTTGTGCTCCAGCAGCAGCTCCTCGGCGGCGCCGTCCAGGAAGCTGCCTGCGTCGTGGAGCCCCTCCATAAGGCTCTTGGCCGCCTTGGCGCCGCTGCCAGTGCGTGCGTGCGTGGGGGCGGCCTTGGGGCCAGCCGCCTTTTGCACGCGCCCCTTTGCAACGCCACCAGGGGCGGGTGCGTGCTGTTGCTTATGGCCAGAGGCTGAGGGAGGGGCGCGTTTGCTGCCGCCCAGGCCGTGCGCGCCAATGGTGTGGGCCTTCTGCTGTGGCTTGGGGGCCGGCTTGCGCCGATGCTGCTGCTCCTTGCCCATCGTCGGCTGTAAGGGCCTCTTGTGCTCCTGTCTCCCCACTCTCCCCTCTTTGGCCATGCAAGGGCTTGAGCCTTTGTCTCTCTTCCTGCTCCCCAAAGACGCCCAGTCCCCCGCCGTCGCGTAGCCAACGCGAGCACACAACGCCTCTCTCACTGCTCCTGCCCACCACGGCCTGCGCTCGGCAGGAGGAGGCGCGGCGGTAGAGCGTGCCGCCGCCGCTGGAGGCGATCGATGAAGCGCAAGGCGGCGTCCCTTCCGGAGCCTGAGAGCGACGAGGATCAGATCGTCGCTGCCGAGGACGGCGATGACGGCGAGGGCGAGTACATCAGCGACGACTCCGAGGACCTGATGGCGATGGCGGAAGAAGAGGACGGCATGCTCCAGGAGGACGAGGATGATGATGAGGGTGATGATGACGACGATGATCAAGAGGAGGAGGAGGGGGAGGAGGAGGGGGAGGCGCCGCAGCAGGATCTGGTGCTCGCCGGCGGCGCCGAGGAGGAGGAGGGGGAGCCCATGATGAGCATTGGCGAGCAGGGCCTGGCGCAGGCGGCGCTGGTCACCTCGGACGCCATGATCATGCAGCTGCAGGCAAGTGCAGTGGCAGTGCATTTTGGCGCCCAACTGATCATGATCGCCGGCGGCTGCGCTGGCGGCTGCACACCGCTGAGTGCTCTTGCACTCACCAGCAAGGGCCTGCTTGGGATGTGTCGAACGGTGTGCAGGTGACGGAGCTGTTGAAGCAGACGCGTGCCGTGCTGTCCTCTTCGGACCGGGCGCTCATGTCTGGCGACGTGCAGCGGCTGTGGAGGGTGCTGCAGGCCATCTCGCCACACAAGGTGAGGTGGCTTATGCTTGTGGGGAGGCCGCCTGGAGCGAGGGTGGGCTGGGGGAGGGTGGGCTGGTGAACCCTTGAAGGTGAGCCCTGGGGATTGGGGACTGTGGCGGCTTAACGTCTTTAAGCTTGCATGCCTTGTCATGCATGCATCAAGCTCCAACTAGGGCTGC
>QAXK01001743.1:0-16310 GCA_004335735.1 Chlorella sp. KRBP
TGCCGTGCCGTGTGCAGATGGTGGGACGTCGTTCCAGGCCCTGGGCCGCGCGACAGACACGCTGTTTGTCAAGGGTCTGCCCGCTCAGGCGCCTGAGGACCTCACGCGCGCTGCCCTGGTGGCGGCCTTTGGCGCCTTTGGAGGCGTGGTGCAGGTGAGGGGCCACACGGGGTTAGTGTGGGTGGGTGACGCGGCAAAATGTCAGCAGTGAGCGAGGCTGCATGCTTGTTGGTGCTGCAGGTGCGGCTGCCCAGTGTGCGCCTGGCGGGAGGGCGGCGGGAGCTCAGGGGCATTGCCTTTGTGGTCTTTGAGTCCTCACAAGCAAAGGTGAGCACCTGGGCAAGTAGCACACTGACGAGAAGCTGCACACGCCACACCTCCTTAACAGCCTTGTGTTGCTGGCGCCCGCGCCTTGCACACCGCAGGAGCGTGCGCTGGCCCAGGGGGCCCAGATGGTGGTGCTGGGCCGCCGGCTGTACGTGGACTCAGAGCCAGACAGGTCACCCGGCGGGAGGATGGCAGCGGGGGCGGCGACAGGCTCAGTGGTTGGGAGGGCGGTGCACGCGGGGGCCCAGCCGCAGCAAGGGCGTGAGCCGCAGCGGCGTGGCAGCAGCTCAGAGCCCCGCGGTAGTGGTGTGAGGGATGATGCGCCGTCGCCGGTGGTGGTCCGGCGTGGCAGATACCTGTGATCTTGACATTTTCTCAAGATGCGGGAGACGTGCTCATTCTTATGTTGCCTCCGTTATGACGAACGCACCTGCTCTTGCAAAGGTCGCGGCCTGACAAGGGCTTCTGAGGCAGCTACAGCAGGCACGCTATTCCGCTATCTGCCTGCTACGATCTCCGTCAAGTCGGGTCTGCAAGGCTGCGTATAGCTGATGTCTCTAAGATCTCTGCGTCCGACGTCTCCCTCATCACAGGCGCTTGAGGGTGTGGTGGGTCTGGCTCAGGCCGGCCGTGTCCGAACTGCACGCAAACGACAGCACCCAGGCGTTGCGGCGGTGGCAGATGAGCTGGTTCCAAGGGCAGCGTGCACATACATGTATGCACGCTCGCGTCTCCAGGTCCAGCCCCCACCCACTCACTGGTGCACGCTGTGGCGGAGCTGTGAGCGCAGTGCGTTGGTCAGGGCCTTCTCCTGCCACAGCTCGGTGGACAGGCGCGCCACACGCTGGGCCTGCAGGCACACGGCAGTGCAGCACGTGCTGACACCTGCAGGGGGGACTCATGGGTTAGGACGCGTGTGCATAAGGACAAGCCAGCACACCACGAGTGGCTCACCAGCATGGCACGCTCGGGCGACGGCTCACGGCCACCAGGCGTGGCGCACAGGCGTGCAGGCGATGAAGCCCCGGTGTTGTGCAGCCCTTCAGGCGCGGCCACAGTGGCGGCCATCAGCCGGGCAGGCACTTCCGGGACCTTGTTGAAGGGCCGAGACAGGCCATCGGCCCCGCCCTCCACCCGGCCCCGCCACGTCTGATGCGCCTCGCGCTGGCTGCGCGCAGGGCTTGCGGGTGCACCAGTTGTAGCAAAGTGCTGCCAGTTTTGGTCCAGGGAGCTCAGTGCCCTGCGGCAGGGCAGAGAAGCGTCCTCCAGCGCAGGGTGGCGAGCCTGCTTCTTGGGGCTCGCGGAGCCTGCGCACGACAGCACGCAGAGCGGTGAGACAAGATTCACTTTCGGCGCAGAGCTGGATGATGAGGATGTGTCAGTATGCTGTGTGATGGGTCACACTCACATGAACGCAGGCGCTCGTCCGTGGTCTGCCACCCCCAGCGTGTGGCGCTGCGCTCCACCGCCTGCGTTGCCAGGCGCCGGCGACACGCAGGCGTCAACGGCAAGCCATTGGCAGCAAGGGGCTGGCCGTCGTAAAGCGGATGCTGCTGGCCAGGCACGCACCTTGTCGTGTGACCCGTGCGGGAGAGAAAGGTAGTTGGGGTGGGGTTGCACCGCCTCTGCTGCCACGGCTGGCACGCGGTGCAGGGACGTGGTGGGTCCCAGCACGCCGGGCTGCACAGTGTGTGAGGCATGGCGACAGAGGCAGCTTGCCCCCGTCAGTACCGTGCCTCATGAGTGCAGTGCACCCCGGGGCCCCAGTGGGGCCCCAGCGAGTGTGTGTGTGCGCGCTTGCAAACGGGGCGGCCCAGCCGCATCAACCAAGGCTGCACGAATCAGCAGCGAGGAAAGATTCGGCACGCTGCTGGGGCAGATCTGCGCTGAGGCTGCGAGGCTGAAACCGGACTTGGGCCGGCCCTGAGGCGCAGCAGCTGGCGTCCCAGCGTGTGTCCTCACCAGGTAGCGTCCGTTGGCGGTGTCAGCCCAAGGCAGCTCAGGCGCCCTGCGCGTCTCTGTCAGCACTGCCGAGGCGTGCAGGGCGGGGTAGAAGCGCCCCGTGGACGTCATGGACTCCCCAATGGTGCCGCCCAGACGTCGCGTCGCGGGCACGCTGGCCGGGACATGCTGCGTGAGCAGCGTGCCCACTTCCTCACGGGCGGAGCCAGGTGTGTGGCCGACGGGCGGCAGCCCCATTGCCCACGGGCCCCAGCACCCGGCAGCGGCAAGCTCCTCCTGAGGTCCGCATTGGAGCAGGTGCACTGTACGAGGCGGTCAGGCGCACCGTGCGCCCAACTGTATCGTGGCATCGCCCCACCCACACCTACACCTTACCCGGGCGCATCGCTGCTTCCAGTATTCGGCCTCCTTGACGCCAGGTGAGCGGCTCTGCAGATGCGTAGTGCACGCATGAGGTGTGATCCGTCGCCGTTCGCGATGCCGCAGAGTGAAGGGGCCGAACGAAAGAGAGCGACTCACGATGAGCGCCTGGGGCGTGCGTGGCCTGCTGCTGCGCGCTGCCATCGCGTGGTCTCACGATTTGCCGTGCTTTGACCACGGCAAACGTAGTCGGCGACGAAAGGCGCGAGGCCTACAAGAGCGCAGATGTCCTACACTGAAGGGATACGTACTGCTCTACTCTACTCTGGCTCCACGGACTGGCTGCTCTACCGCTGGCCCCAGGGCCGCCATCAGACCAAACAAATTTGTCGGCGCCATTGGCTCTGGCGCTCAGAGGAGTGGCCTCATGATGTGCTGCGTCGCCGAGCTATGAGCTCAAAGCTGTGTTGAGATTGCGTTGGGTGGGCGTGCGGGTGTGGCGGGGCGCCGTGCGGCTGCATGGTGCACTCAGGAGGCCAATGGAGGTGAATGGAGCTGCAACTGGCGCGCCACCAGGGGCTGTGCGCGTTGCCGTGGGCCATGTTCCTGCCGATGTCTTTGGTAGCCCTGCCCGGACAACCCCCCACCTGCGGGCGGAAGCGAGAGAAGCAGCCACAACTGCGCACTCAGAGTCGTCAGAGCCGTCAGAGCCAGTGTGTGCGCCCCCACGGACCCCCCATTGCCGCTTCGCTGCAACGCACCAACTCAGGCTCGCCCACTCTCCCGCGTCCACCGATCAGCAACAGCGTCATTTGGGCAGCACTACGCAGCCGAACCGCTGCTGCATCTTCACCGTCCTGCTGAATTCGGCGTCCTTCCACACTTCCTGCGATGGCGACCCGACCCCACACGCACTCCTTGAAGCTCCTGGCTCTAGCGACGGTGGTGGCGCTCGCCTGCTCCCAGCTGCTGTGCCAAGCGCAGGCGCAGCAAGTGTGGCCGCTCCAGGTGAGCGCCAAAGTGGGGGGTCTATGCTTGCAAGCAGCAGGAGCAGAAGCAGGCGCGCGCGCCCTCGTGCCAATCGTGCCAATTGTGCTAGGCGTGGGGTGCGCGGGTCGTGCGCACTTTTGCGCGCAGGGCCAAGGCGTCCCACCCTTGGGGACTTCCACCGCAGTGACGGTGGATGTGCTCGTCGAGGTGCTGCGCTCCATCAACTCGGACAGCAACTCGTGGAACGCCGTGCACTGGCTGCACCTCACCTGGAACGACTCGCGCGCAGCGCCAGCCATCCTGCAGGCGACGGAGCGATGGGTGAACGGCTCCTCGTGCGCGATGCCGTGCGACGCGAGCCGCTCATCAGGCGCGGGCTGCTGCGACAACGTCTGGCTACCGCACATCGACGCCACGAACGTGGTGGCCATCCCGCAGGTGCGGCGATGCGCGATCGCAGCTGCCGGCGGCCGCGACCGGGTCCCGGCGGCGGCCCTGCCCGGGTCAGACAAAATCTCGTCACCCTCTTGTCCTTCCTTTGACCTGCGACCCCATCACACCAGTGCACCGCTGCTGACGTTGGCTCGCTCTCACCCGCGTAGGAAGCCGTCAACCGGTACCGCATCTGGACCGAGCCCATCAAGGCCAACGTGACCGACGCCAACGGCACCACCACCACCGTGGAGACGGGGGGCTCGCTGGTGCACTGGGTCACACGCGTCACCGCAGAGTGGCAGAGCCCGTTCGACTTTCGCGCCTGGCCGTTTGAGCACGTGAGCGCGCATGAGGGGCGCAGGGGATTCTTGCGGCCCTCCTCCAGCCTCGCTCTCTGCCTTGTGACGGGCCAGCCACTCACCATGCACCATGCTCTCCCCGTGCCTGCTGCAGCAACACTTGCTGGTCGAGCTCCAGGTGACGCCCTCCCTGGCGAGCAGTGCGTACCTGGTCATGGGCCAGGCGCTCTTTGTCACCAACTCGCCACACACCAAGGGTGAGCGATGGCGGGGACACATTTGTGGAGCGCTACAGTGTGTTTTCACGTGCAGAGTGGAGTACAAATGGCACCGACACCGCTTGACCTTGTTGCTCTGCCTGGATTTGACGCAACCAGGTGACGAGGTGCCTGGCTGGTACGTGGCCAAGATCACTCGGCGGCTCTACAACACCACGGCCTGCTGGCTCGGCTCGGCCACGGGCACCACCACCTCTGTGTACTCTGTCAGTTCCGACGCGCAAACGGTGAGCAGCCACCACCTCATCGGTACCGTTCGCTGTGTGGGCATGGCGTGCCATGCAAGCCCCTCTCGTACCTCCACCACCGCGCCAACAGGGTCACGAGTGCGCCCAGCCTGCCATGAGCCACCTCGCACACCAACTTACTCGCCACGTGTGCGCAGGTCGACCTCAAGTCGCTGAACGC
Organism: Chlorella sp. KRBP; assembly: GCA_004335735.1. Classification (NCBI taxonomy): domain Eukaryota; kingdom Viridiplantae; phylum Chlorophyta; class Trebouxiophyceae; order Chlorellales; family Chlorellaceae; genus Chlorella; species Chlorella sp. KRBP. Next base: position 5,060 of record QAXK01001743.1, read on the forward strand.
GGCGTCATGGGCTCAGCTGCGTTCTCAGAACAACACCAACATCACCACCGTCACGTCCCTGGCCACCACCGCCTGCAACCCCCACTTCAACGTGGAGGCCACCAGCCAGTACGCACCAAACATCCTGGTGGTGGACATCATGGTGCGGTCAGCCACACGTGTGCCCGGCTTGACGTCAACACGCACCACAGACCTTGTACTCAATGACGCTTGCTGCCCACTGCTACGCTCTTTTGGCTGTGTGCAGGTGCGCCGCACCCAGGTATACTACGTCTTGTCCACGGTGCTCCCCCTCCTGCTGCTCGACTACATGGTGAGCGCGCACGCTGAAGTGTAGGGCCAGCAGCTGGTTGATGTTCCACTCCAAGGGCACACGGGCCTGGGACGCCATCCTGCCGTGTGGTGTATTGTTGTGATGTGTGCGCAGGTCTTCATCACGTACGCAATGGAACGCGGCGACCTCGAAGCACGAAGTCAGTAAGGGGCAGAGTGATGAGCAGCAGGACGGCAGCCTCTTGACCGGCCACAAGCTTGTAACCCTAACCTAAGGCCTCACCTTTTTGCGTGCGGCGTGCTTGCAGTGAGCGTGGTGGTGACGCTGGTGCTGGCCATCAGCGCCCTCCAGTGAGTAGCAGTGGGAGCACAATGCAGCTTGGAGGCGTCAGGCGCACCTGTTGCGCACACTCACACTGCGGCAAGCCCAACCGTGTTGCCTGCCGCCTGTGCCTGCCTGCGCAGGTTCACGTACAACTTCCCTCCCAGCAGCTACCTCAACGCCGTCCAGCAGGTGTGCACTAGGTGCTTGGTGACAGCAGCGAGCGACGCAACTCAAAAAAAAGCTTGATGCCACTACCGCTCCGCGCAACCCACCCATACTCACCGGCGGGCTCAAGCGTGCTGCTGCACCTCCGCCACTGCGCAGATCACGCTGGCGTCATACTGCCTCTTCTTCGCGGTGGCCGTCGAGTCCATGGTCACCTCCCAGATCTGCCGCCTGCACGCCCGCAAGCGCTCATGGACCACGCTGGTCAACACGGCGCACGGCACGCTGCAGCACACGCAGAGCGGGCCCCTGGGCATGAGCCGCACCAGCAGCAGCGCCATTGGTCTGGCCGCCGGGGGCCCCTCTGACCCGGACGGCTTCAAGGGCGCCCCCAACAAGGCGCTCACCCTGGCCACGGGCTGGGGCGCCACACGCACCCTCAAGCGCCAGACCTCGAGCATGCGCGGGGAGCGTGAGACACCCGGGTCAAGCTCTGCACCACGTGACACCATCACTGAGGAGGCATCCGGGGACCTGTCCCTGCCCGGCCCCTACCAGGCCTCACCACGCCCCTCGGCTGACGCGGACGCCACCAGCTTTGCCGGCGCACGCACCTCACGCCTCACACCCTCGTCTGACTCTGTGCACGCGCACGTGGAGCTGGAGGTGGTGGAGCCGGGGGCCAAGGCGCGCAAGGCCACGCGCCCGCCTGCAGCCGGCCCCCTGGCGGAGGCCTCAGAGCAGCTGTCATCCGCTGACGAGGCCAACGCCAGCGGCCTGCGCCAGCGCAGTGGCCCCGCCGCCCGCAAGCGCAAGGGCAGGTGCCTGCCCCGCATGTCGTGCGGTGACTCCACCCAGGAGGAGGGGGAGCCGTGTGAGGGCAGCGGGGTGCCGGTGCGGCGCCGCAGCAGCCTGGACGGCATTCCCCAGGCGCTCACCAGGTAGGCGGCTGTTACGGGGGGGGGGGCACAGGGCTGAAGGAGGAGTGCGGGCTTGTGTTGCATTTTGAGGGGCTGTGATTAAGGCCGTGGCGCCGTGTGCTTGCGCGTTTGCCCTGGCAGGGCTGGCTCCACTGTGGCCACCAAGTCGCGTGAGATCCGCGGACGCATCGACGCTGACGAGGCGTACGCACAGATGGTGAGGAGGCACAGGGGGGCACAGGAAGGGGGGGGGGGAGGGTGCCGCGTGGTGCACGCTAACGGGCAGCAGGGCGCCTGCGCTCACCGACCTAACCTAACCGCCGTGCCCATTTGTTGCGTGCTTGCAGTTTGCCGCGCGGATGGACCAGATATTCTCCTGGTCGCTGGTGGTGTGCTTCACCGTGGTCGTGAGCGTGCTCTTGTACGTCAACCAGCAGGTGGGTTTGCTCGCCGTCACGTCGTGGGGCGGGTGCGTCAATGAATGTCAGCCGCGAGCACTGGGTGACACGTCGCCACCCGCCCACACACGTGTCGTGTGGACATGGCGTGCCATGCAAGCCCCTCTCGTACACACAAGCGTGGTGACAGCACGTGGTGTGGGGCCTGTCGTGGCGTGCAGGTGGGCGACCACAAACTCATGCTCTCGGGCGACGCGCCCGCCAACATGTAAGAAGCTCCAACAGTCGCACGTCAAGGACACGTCAAGGGTGCCACGACCTGACCCCCGGCACGCAACACTGACAGCGGGTGCCTTCCCATGTTCAGCAATTGCCGGCACATCGAGTGCCCTGGTACTCCATTCTGTTGATTCGTCGATTGCTTCGTCGGGTGTGTGCACACTTTTGGGGAGTGGAGGCATGATGCACGTGAGGCGGGACATAGCATGGCACTGCACCTGCAGGTTTCGTAAGGTTTGATGTGTTGGTGAATACCGGTACTGCAGCATGGAAGGTCAAACCATACGTCGGTGCACGCCTCTGGTGATCTTGAATCGTCCTTCTTGGTTTGGTGCACCTCTTCACTTGTTGCACCATCCCTGTTGCATTGGTGCTGTGGCTGGGAGGCCCCTAATAAGATTGGTGACGTTTTGGGGGGTCGCGTGGACAGATATGTGGGAGCGGATTGGCAACACTGGCCAAACTGGATTTTAGGCGCGGACGCAGCAAATTTGACCCCGCCGTGCGGAGTCAGCGTCCGGCTCAGCCGGAGACCCGCCCTCTGCTGAAGTAACATCTGGTGCAGCCAAGTGACTGGGTGCTGCGCGTGTCCGTGGTGCCCCTGGTGTATTCGGTCCATGGGTACAATGTGGACCACGACAAGTCCACGGCTCTCACCCGAATGCGCTCCTCATAGTAAACCTTGGAGCTCCTGAAGCCTCGCACGAGCGCGTCTGCGACTCCCGCCATGGCCTTGGCCTCCCCACGGCGCAAGGGGGGCCACCTCCCCGCCTCCACTGCGCTCGATTATGCCACAGCGCTGCCAGTTGAGCACGGACACGCGACGCGCTGGCTGCGCACGCACGGCAAGGCGAGTGTGGCGTGTGTACGTTTGGCACGCGAGGCAAGCGCGGACTGCACGGCACCAGGCACGGCAATCTGCATCATGCACCTCGCAGGCGGTGCCTCCTAAGCTTACAGCGCAGCAGCGTAAGGAGCTGCGCGACTGCTTCACGCTCATGGACCTGGACGGCAGCGGAGCTATCAACGTGGCGGAACTACACGTGCGTTCGTTCGTCCACGTGGGGGGGAGGTCCTCGCAGGTCAGGACACGCGCTGGGAGGGGAAAGGGACGTGCTCGGTGCTGTTGGTCTACCCGCAGGAGGCGTTCAAGCTCCTGGGCATCAACCTCAAGCCGCACGAGGTGCGCGCAGTCCTTGGGTGGATGTACGTGCCTCTGAGCAGAGACTGCAGAGGGCCCAGCAGAGGCTTCCAACACACTTGCCCCTGCAGACCCAGGCGCTGCTGGACGAGGTGGACCGTGACCATACGGGTGAGCTGGAGCTCCAGGAGTTCCTCGAGGTCATGACCGAGACGCTCAAGGTGCTGGCCTCACGCAAGCAGGGAGGCAAGCAAGGCAAGGCGCAGGTGAGGCAGGTCTGCAAGCGAGGTGCTGGCCTCATTTGCCGCAGGCACGGACACGAGCACGGGCGGGCAGGGCGGCAGGCAGGGCAAGGCGCAGGTGGCTCACCTGCAAGCACTCACCCAAGGAGGCCTCATGATGCCCACCTCCACCCTGCCTGCAGCTTCCGTTTGCGCTCATGAGCACGGCCTACCGGCGCAAGCGCTACATGGAGACGGTGAGCGGCACTCGACGGCAGCTGCTGCAGAGTACCACAACATGCTGATGTGCTGTGCTGCCAAGGTGCCGCGCGGCCCACGGCTGTACGAGAGGGGCTTGCACGGCTGTGTGGAGTGCAGGTTCTCAACCACGACGCGGAGGGCGTGTCCCACTTGGCAAGCCTGGCAGAGACTGGCAGCAGGCCTTGGCAGGTGCGTGTGCATGATGAGCCAGGTGCTCAGCCGGGGTTGCAGTAATCCACACATCACCTTGTGCCTTCCTGCTGACCCCTGCAGGACGAGCAAGCCGACCAAGCACCCCCTCAGGACGCACAAGCTTGCACCGTGGCATCGCCCGCAGCACATGCCCGCAGCACCAGCGCGCTGTCTGCACGCCACGTGAGGAACGCTGGCCGGAACACCACGTGTGTGCATGTGTGCCCGGCTCCATGCCTAGTCCTTTGTCGTCCCCGCACCCCACACGTGTGCAGGGTGCAGCCCTGAGGCGCCTGGCCGACATGCAGCTGGATGACGCGCTGCTGCACGGCCTGGACAGCTTCCAACGCAAGGTGGTGGCACAGGTGAGTCAGTCAGTTGGCCGTGTGCACCCTCCAGGTACCAGCTGGTGTGGGTGCAGGCCGTATGCAGGTGCCATCACACCATGTCGTGGCCGCACGCACGCAGGTGGCGAGTGAGCGCGTGGTGTCGTCCCGCCAGCCCGTGGGGGGCACGCACATACGCAGCGGCCCCGCCACACCCCGCGTGGTGGCGGCACGCAATGCCGCGGCAGCTCTGAGGGAGCCCTCTCTGGCCGCCTCCTTCAGGGACCGATGCGCACTGGCGCAGGCTGACCAGCCCCGCACGGACGTGTGCAGGAGCCCCCGCCCTGTGGCCACCAACCACGAGTCACCACGCTCACACCGCCCCTCCTCCTCCTTGTCAGCGGTGTCCCCGCGCCCAGCACTCCGCACTGGGACCCCTCCCACCACCACGTGGAGCCCAGCCGGGAGCAGGCCCCTCACACCGCGGTCGCCAGGCCGGCTCACGTCACCAGCACCCACCAGCAGCAGCGCCACCAGCCACCTCAGCCAGCCAGCGCGGCCGCACAGCGCCTCCAGGCAGCAAGCTTGGTCCGGCACAGCAAAGCGGCCCATGGCGGAGGTGCTGGGCGTGCAGGCAGGAGGAGGAGACGTCAGTGCCTCTCCCCACGCGCTCACCAATGGGGTGGAGCAAGGGGCGGAGGTCGCAGCGCAGGCGGGGTCAACCTGCGTGATGGTGGAGGAGGGAGAGGAGGAGGAGGTAGGACTGGACAGCCAGGCAGCCCCGGACCAGGCATCGCGTGCACGTCCTGATGCGCCCCTATCCGCCCGGATGGCCAGCGCAGCGCACCTGTGGCAGTGTGGCATGGGCAGCGCATCCACCCAGCACATGAGCGCCACCCTGGCAGCACTCATCACGCCGCGTGCGTACCGCGCTCACCACGAGCTGAGCCCCTACCACCAGACCCTCACCCAGGTGCCTGCACCCCACGAGGTGGTCATGTACTTTTCCCAGCCAGTGGTCAAGCTGCCGGGGGGGCGGTGCGCCCGCCCTGTGAGCGCCCAGGTGGCCCTCAGGGAGAGGAGGGACAAGGAGGAGCACTGGACGCGCCTGCGCAGGGAACAGCGGCAGCAACAGGCGGAGCACCTCCTCACTGAGCCGCCCCAGGCGCATGGCCAACACCAGCAGCAACAGGAGCAGCAACAGGCAGCTGTGGCGGGTGGGAAGCCATCACCCGTCGTGCCCAAGCTGCGCCTGAACATGCTGGACGCCGGGGGCTCACCACACAGGAGCGCCCTCCTACCAACCCCACCCTCGCACCCCCTGCCAGCGGACGACGTGGCACAGCCGCCCCTGCACACCACCAGCCAGGGCGAGGAGCCACCCTTCACCACGCAGCCTGCCTTCAGCACGTGTGTGCTCGAGCAGTTCCAGCTCTCAGGGGGCGCCGCCGCGTTCATGCGCGACTCCCACGCGGCCGCACAGAGGGCCATTGCTGTGATGGACTCGGGGCGTGGCCCCATGGACATCATCCAAGACACACAGGAGGTGGCGCTGCCCACACGCCACTCACTGGCACCTGCAGCCTCCCCCCGGCAACCCCCCCCTGAGCTGCAGCACCGCCTCAGCGCGCCACCCAAGGCCCCACTGCACAGCGTGCACGTGGACACGGGGTCCTTCCTGTCGCCGCGCTCGGGCCTCTTCTCGCCCCGCCTGCACCCCTCCACCCCCGCCCAGCTGCAGCGCATCGTGGAGACGGTGGACCGGCAGCGGGAGCAGGCGCAGCACTCGATGATCGGCCAGGCGCTGCTTTTGGACCAGTGATTGCATGATCATGATCACGCATGCAGTCAACTTGGCAAGCTCAGAGCACCTTTTACACCTTTGGCAAGCTGTTCCCGACTGACAGCTGTTGGTGCAGCCAGTCAAACAAAAACGCTTTGGCGGCAACTCGAGCAGCTGCTCCTCCAGGCCCGGGCGCGCACACAGACACAAGAGCAGGCACGGTGCACACATCACCGCCTGCGTCTCCTCGCTCCCCTCTTCGCTCTCGCTTCTTCTTGGCCCCACAGTTGTCCCTCAGCGAGCAACAGTCGCAACCGAGCGCCGCCGGGTCCAAGCAGCTATGGCCAGGGCGCTGCTCTTAGCGGCGTTGCTCGCTCTCGCCGGACGAGCAGCGTGCAGGTGCGGGCTCGTCGCGCACTGTTCATTCGCGAGAACGGCAATCAGTGGATCGCGCCATAGCCTTCCCCTCTTGCGCTTGGCGCGCTCGCAGCCTGGAGTCCGACGAGTCCTTCTCCAGCAGTCGGCAGAGAGAGCTGCAGCAGGTGCGCTCGGGGTCGGCGTGTGGGGTCGCCAACTTCTCGGCTAGCCACTCTCACTTGCCGCGCCCGCGGCACAGCAGCAGCGAGTAGGCCATTGGCCAAGCGCAATTGCTGCTGCGATTCGCCGTGTGCGGCGAGATGTTGACCTTTGACCACGACGCAACGGCGCGCGCGCAGAGCAAGGACGTGCACCCCTGGAACACTTTGCTGGGCTACGCGTGGCGGTTCTACGAAGCACAGCAGTCAGGCAGGCTTCCTGTGTGGAACCGTGCCCGGCGCGACCAGCCCAATGGGTGGCGGGACGACGCGCACACCAGCGACGGGTCCGACGTGGGCGTTGATGCCACGGGCGGCTTCTACGACGCTGGAGGTGAGCAGCCACTCACTCGTGCATGCAGCAGTAAGCATGCACAGTTCTGGGTGACCACCTGTCGCTGCGCCAGCCTGCGTGCATGCCTGCAGATCACCTCAAGTTTGCACTGCCCATGTGCTCGGGCTTTGCCGCCCTGGGCATGGGTGCGGTGGCGTTCGAGGACGGCTACCGCAGTGCGGGCGAGTGGGACAACATGGCGCGCAACTACTGGTGGGCGGCAGACTACCTCATGAGGTGAGTGCGTACAGGGTGGGACCCCGCGCCTCAGCAGCCAGTATCCCAGTGGCCAACACGACAACAAGTGGCCGTGCACCTGCACTGTGCCCCACAGGACGATGAACCCAGATGGCAACGTGTCCATCACCCAGGTGGGCGACACTGGCGCCGACCACGCCTACTGGGGGCGCCCTGAGCAGCAGACGGGCAAGCGGCCGCTCAAGAACGAAAGGACGGCAGACACGCTGGGCAGCTGCGGCGCGGTGCTGGCCGCCGCGTCTATGATTGTGGCCAAGCAGGGCAGCCTGCAGAACGCCACGCTGTCCCAGGTCTACCTGGCGCGGGCGCGACGCTTGCTAGCTGTGGCAGACACCACCACCAAGCTGTTTGCTGACTCAGCATACGTCTCAAGCGTGAGTTACTGGGGCCCTGGCATCACGTGATCATGCTGGTTGCATGTGGCTGGGCTGGGCTTGAACGTACGGCGTGTCGCGATGCTTGGTGCGTGTGCGCAGGGGTACACTGATGAGGTGGCGCTGGGTTACGCCTTCCTGTGCTGGGCCGACCTGCCCTCAGCTCAACCAGGAGTACTGCCCACCTCGTGCAGGACGGCCCTCACCAGGTGCGCACTGGGCTGGGCCTGCACTGCCTCTTGGGATTCACACATTTGGCAGAGCACCACAGAGCCGGCAGGCGAAGGCTCCAGCACCTCTGCCTGACGCATGGTGATGTGTGCCTGCAGGTACACCACTGCCAGCGCCACGGCATCAGGCACCACGACGTGGGACTGGGACAACGCCTTCTTTGGCGCCTCGGCCGTGCTGCAGCTCCTGCGCCCTCAGATCTGGCAGGTGCAGGGCAGCAACCCCACAGCCGTCACGGCGGCACAGACCTACATGGCGCGCACTGTGAGGGCCTGGCTGGACAGGACCAAGACGTGCCCCTCGTACAAACTGGGGGACGACATGACGGTGAGCAGGGCAGCGCGGGGGCAGGAGCTCAGAGGCTAGGAGGTGCACCCTGGCAGGTGCAGCAACGGGGCAGCAACGCGACGCGTGCCTCCCTGCACCTCTTTGTGTGTCTGCAGCTGTGCTGGACCAAGGCGGGCATGGTGTACGTGACCAAGTGGGGCACGCTGCGTCACAACTTCAACGGCGCACTGGGCATTGCGCTGCACGGGCGGGCGCTCTCGTGGAATGGCACAGCCACGGCAGCCAGCGCCCGCACGGCCTGGTGCGTGGTGCTAGCGGATGCGCTGAGGCCCACTCTCTTGCACGGAGGCACTGAGGTGCAGGTGGGACAAGGGTGGCTCGCGTGGCTTGTGCACACGTTCCCTCAGGTGCCACGTGCGCAACCAGCTGCTGTACGCTGCCGGCAGCAACCCCAAGAACCAGAGCTACATTGTGGGCTACACCCCGTCAGGCACCATTGCAGCAGACCGGCCCCACCACCGCTCCTCCAGCTGCAGCCCCACCTACACGGTCACGTGCGACTACAGCAACCTCAACGCTGCGGTGAGTGTTAGCGTGGCCGCTACACTCTGCACCCTGCCACCACTGTAGGAATCGCAGCTCACCTCATGCCACTGCTTCGCGCGTCATTCGCGCAGGGGCCAAACCCTAGCGTGCTCATGGGTGCACTGGTCGGTGGGCCGGACAACACTGACGCCTTCAACAACGTGCGGTCAGACTATGTGAGCAACGAGGTGGCACTGGACTACAACGGAGGTGAGTGGGTCAGGGGCGCGTGAGTGCTCTGTGCTGCCCTGTGCCTTGGTGGCGGAGTGGCCAGGTCAGGTGCACGGTCCGCACCTCAAGGCTGAGTGTGCCGCTGCCGTCTGTGCACTGCAGGGTTCACCAGTGTCCTGGCGGGCGTCAATATGATCACAAACACGGTCGTGGACAGCGGCTGCAGTTGGGACGCCTACTGCAAGGGTAACTGCGACGGTGTGGTTCTCAACTCTCTGCCACTAGGCCCCCCTCCACCTCCTCCATCCCCTCCTCCGCCCTCGCCCCCCGCCCCGCCCCCACCCCCCGTCTGGCCGCCGTCCATCGTGGTGAGCGAGCATGAGGCTGCATGCAGTCACGAGTGTAAGCTGCTCGTGGTGAAGCCTCATCTCAACAGCTTGCTTTCTCCACTGGATGTTTGCAGACCCTGGACACTCACTCGTGGTCAGATCTCCTGGGCAACAGCTTCCTCTTTTACGAGGCGCAGCAGTCGGGCGTGCTGCCCACGTGGAACCGTGTGAGGCGGGCGGTGGGCGGATGGAGGGACAACGCACACACTGCTGACGGCAATGACGTGGGCGCCAACCTGTCGGGCGGCTTCTACGACGCCGGAGGTGCGCTTGTGCTTTGGCTCATCCCTTCTCCTGCTTCTCAACGTGATGTCACATGCCACACACCACCACCCGCGCGCATCGCTTGGTGCCGTGCTGCAGACCACATGAAGTACGTGCTGCCCATGAGCCAGGCCTTCTCCACGCTTGCCATCAGCGCCCTCTTCCACGAGGAGGGCTACCGGGGCGCGGGAGAGTGGGACAACATGGCACGCAACCTCAAGTATGGCGCCGACTGGATTATGAAGTGAGTGCACGAACCTGGGACCTGCACAGGCTGTGCGTCACGATGGAGGCATGGTTCCTAATCTGCCCGTGCGTGTGTGCGCCCTGTGCCCCGTTCCTCCTGCAGGGTGCAGAACCCAGACGCCAGCCAGATGTACACCCAGGTGGGCGACACCAACTCCGACCACGCCTACTGGGGGCGCCCTGAGCAGCAGGGCACCTCGCGCCCCACCAAGGCCGAGCGTACCGCCGACACGTCGGGCCAGGCCGCCGCTGCCCTGGCGGGTGCCAGCCTGGTGCTCAGGCGCCCGGGCAGCCTCCTGAACGCCACCTACGCTTCCGCCCTGCTGGAGCGCGCACGCCAGCTGCTGCCCATTGCCGACGCCAACCCTAGGACCTTCAGCGAGCCTGCCTACACCTCCACGGTGAGGGCTAGCGGTAGCACCCTCAAGCGCTTGCACGCCACCACGATGCGGCTGTGGCGCTGAGCCAACCCTGGCACTGGTGGTGGTGGTGGTGGTGGTGTACCCGCAGAGCTTCACGGACGACGTTGCCCTTGGCTACATCATGGTGTGCTGGGCGGACCTGGTGGCACTCAACGGGGCGCAGGGCGTCCTGCCCACCTCGTGCAGCACGGCCATGAACCGGTTCTCAACCTCCAAGCAAACGATGTTTTACGCCATCAACTACGACTGGGACAACGCCTTCTTTGCCGCCTCGGCCGTGTGGCAGCTGCTCAAGGGGCGCCTGCAAACGGCCAACAGCGGGACCACGCCCCTGTCCGTATCTGACGCCACAGACTACATGTCCCGCACCCTGACCAGCTGGCAGGACACGTCCAACGCCTGCCCCACCACGGCCTTTGACTCGAGCTCAAGGGTGCGCTGCGGGCCTGGGGGCGGGGGCGGCATGACGCGTTACATGTGATCTTGCCGCCAAGAGCTGGGTGGACGAGGATGCTTGTCATCGTCTTGTGATGCGCGCAGGTGTGCTACACCGCCGGTGGGATGCCCTTCCTCAGCAAGTGGGGCACGCTGCGCCAGGCGCTCAACGTGGGCTTTGCCGCTACACTGCAAGGCAAGGCGCTGGCCGCACAGAACGACTTTGCGGGCGCCAGGAAGCAGTGGTGAGTTGACCAGGTGCTGCGCTGGATACTGTGCACTGGCTTGCACGACGGGTGAGACCTGTGCATCCCCAGCCACCACGCTCAGGACATGCACCAGTGCGGGCTGCGGTTGTTTGATGCACTGTCTGCGCAGGTGCTGGGCACGTGGCC
>QAXK01001745.1:0-12130 GCA_004335735.1 Chlorella sp. KRBP
GCGTGTGCCTCTGCGCAATGCACGCAGCGGCTCGAAGGTCGTGCGTATTCGGGTCCAAGGAGCTCAAAGTCCGGATGACCTCCTCGCACCCACAAGCGAGCACCATGAGGCGCGTGCAGTGCCGTGAACCTGCTGGCTTCCTCTGCTTGGCTTGCTTCGCAGGAAGTGGTGGCGGGCCGATTTGGCAGTTTGAGCCGGGGCAAAAGCAGGCAAGCAGGCAGAAACACAAGCGTCCGGAGCAGCAGTCTATGCTACACAGGACTGGACGCACATGTACTCTGGCATGCGCGTGCCCGGCGGGAAGGTTGACCGCGTTGACCGTCCGCATCCGTCGCCAGCGCTGCGCCCAGGGCCCTCATGCCTGCAGCTGAAGGTGGCCTGCAGCTGAAGGTGGAAGATCTTGTGCGGCTGCGGCGTAGAGGTCGACCGGGCTGGCTGGCGGTGCGCTCGCCGCTGGTGCTGATGCGGGCGGCGCACGCATGCGCTGGTGTGAGCACAGGCGCCATCCGCACCACGTCGCCCCGGTGGTCGTGCGCTATGCCTCTCCTCTGCATCTCTTAAGATGATGTCCACCTGCACGAGGTAGTAGACGCAGGTGCGCAGCGCATCGCGGGCGGGGGGCCAGGGTTGACTGCCCTGGGCGGCAAGCACCGCACGCAATCCTGCTGGAAGCGCAGTTCGAGCGCCTCCTCCAGGCTGCCCCCCCACCTCGAGCAGCGCCGCCGTAGACCGCACGGCGTGTCCCGTCCGATGCGTTCCGCTGATGCGGTGCCGTCACCCCATTGGCCAGGGGCATGGCGCCCACATGCGACGCTCTACCAGCATTGCCACCTACCTCATCGTCTGTGGTCCCTGTGTGTGCATCTTCCCACGAGAGTGAGAGGTATGACGGGTGGGCACGCGGCACCTGCTGCAGCAGTCCAGCCCACACAGCCCAGGAAAAACACAGCCGAACGTCACAGTGTGCCATCGGAGCAGCAGAGAGAGGCGTGGACGAGAACGCTTGCACCTTCAACGCCCACACACACCCAAAGCACGCGATGCAGAGCTCCGTCAGGGCGCAGCGCAGCGCCATCCGGGGATCGGCACCAGCCGCCACGCTGCCGCGCGTCCTGCGCACCTCGTTCTCGGCGTGTCGCGGTGGTGCGCTTGCTTCTCGTGGCGGCATCGCGGCTCCACCAGCGCGCTCGGCAGCCCCGGAACGCAGCAGTGCAGCGTACACCAGCTCCGCCGATCGCGACACCTCCACCAGGCGAGTTGCGCGGGGGAACGCTGGATTGTCTCTCTACTTGGGCGAGTCCAGTCTCGGCAAAGCGCTGCCGCGCTTTGGCCTTTGGCGCTCAAAGCAGTGACTGCACCGTCCAGTGGGGAGGGGCTTGGTGCAGCCACCTGCTGAGTGCGGGCGTGCGCGTCCTGCAAGAATCTCGTGACGCGCGTGCCCGAGCGGGGACAAGGCGCGCCACCACCTGCATCCCTCCCCTCCTCACTCGCACACTGACACACGCAGGGCTGCCGCCGAGACCATCTCCCTGCCGTCCTCTTCATCAGCTCCAGCTCCGCAGCTGGAGGGCCTGTCATACAACCAGCAGTATGAACTGCTCTTCAAGCAGAAGCCCGTGGACACCAAGCGGGTGGTGCCCAAGCCCGACCCGCAGGCACAGGCCAAGGAGCCTGGCAGCTGGCAGGTGAGGCTTGCCACTTGGTGCCTTGGTCGCCTCGGAGCGGTCCTCAGCAGCGCCGGCCCTGCCAGACACAGAGAGACACAACAGGAAGACTGCTTTTGCTTTTGCAGGAACCCATCATCTTGTGGGAGGCCTGCGTGCATCCTCTTTCTTCCGCCATGTCCCGCGCACAGTGGCACGCCCTGCGCCCGTCCCCACCCCCCACACGCCTATGCACGTGTTGGACACCGACCTGTACACCGTCAAACTTGGCGGCTCAACTTGTGCCCCTGTCGCTCTATCCCTCTCCCACACGCAATGTTGCACCCTTGCCACCGCAGGGCACCAACCTGCACACGCCGTCATGCCATGCTTCAACTTGCCGCCCTCCCCTTCTCCCCCCCATTCACACTGCACGCACTCAGGTGTTTGGCACGGACCTGCACACGCCGTCATGCCATGCTTCAACTTGCCGCCCTCCCCTTCTCCCCCCCATTCAGACTGCACGCACTCAGGTGTTTGGCACGGACCTGCACACGCCGTCATGCCATGCTTCAACTTGCCGCCCTCCCTCTCTCCCCAAACACGCACTGCGCACACTCAGGTGTTTGGCACAGACCTGTACGCCGTCAAGAAGCGGCTCAACTTTTGGGAGCGCCCCTGGAACACCACCGACCTGGCCTACGGCGCCTTCCTGGGCGCCATCCACCTGGTGGCCCTGGCTGCACCCTGGACCTTCAGCTGGCCCATGCTGTGGCTCTTCATGGGCTCGTACTTTGTGTCGGGCTGCCTGGGCATCACGCTGTCCTACCACAGGCAGCTGAGCCACCGCAGCTTCCAGACTCCAAAGTGGCTCGAGTACGCGCTGGCATACTGCGGGGTGCTGGCCGTGCAGGTCAGTGGGGAGGGGTGGGAGGGCATCACCACCATCATCATCATCATCATCATCATTGCATGGCGTTCATGACAGGTGGACACCTGTCATGATGCTGCGGCCGTCACAACACATCGCCAGGGTGGGAGGTGTATTTTGTCACATGCACGAGGGTGTATATGAACGTGCGTCGCCGGAGCACATATGGGCCTCGTAGCCGGAGGGGGCGGGTGTGATGCCGCATGGCGGGGACAGGGAATGATAAGGCTTGCGGAGGGTGGGGGGTGCAGGTGGCTGGCGCGTGGTGCCTTGCTACGGCGCCTTACATGAGGTGAGGGGGCTGAGCGCTCACAACAAGCTGTCCTCTGTTGTGCCCCACCTGGCACACGCAGGGCGACCCCATCGAGTGGGCGTCTTCGCACCGCTACCACCACCTGCACTGCGACACGCCGCTGGACCCTCACTCGCCCTACGAGGGCTTTTGGTGGAGCCATGCGGGCTGGCTGCTGGACAACGAGGTGCGTGTGTGGTGAGCCCATGTGCGGCTCATGTTGTTTTCTGTTTCCTCACTCGTCCTTCTCTCTCTCTCTCTCATGTGGGGCTGCCAGTCACTGGGTGGTGGTGGTGGTCCGTGATGGTCCGTAATCGGCGGTGCATCCGCTGAGCCTTCATCAGGATGTGCACCCATCTGGCGCAGCCATCTGGCTTGCTGCTCGTGTGATACATTCACGTGCAGGCCACCATGGACCGCGTGCACAACCGTGGCAACGCCAGCGACCTGGAGTCACAGTGGTACTACCGCTGGCTCAGGGACACCTACCCCTGGCACGTGGTGGCACAGTTCGCCGCGCTCTTCCTGCTGGGCGGACTGCCCGCCGTGGTGAGGGCACAGAGGGCAGGGCTTGCGTGCCATGCGCCCCATGCGCGCTGTCAGCTCAGCTGCATGCAGCAAAGAGCCACTGATTGCGCCCGTGAGGCGACTCGCAGCGTCGTTGCTGCACACCACCTCGGCGGATGTGATAGGTCGGAGCAGAGTGCTGTATGCCGCCTGCTCCTGCTGCGCCACCGCGTGCGCGCACGCGTGCAGGTGTGGGGCGGCGCGTTGCGCATGGTGTGGGTGTACCACATCACCTGGGCTGTCAACTCGGTCTCACACGTGTGGGGCACTCAGACGTACAACACGGGAGACCTGTCCCGCAACAACTGGCCCATCGGCATCCTGGCCTGGGGAGAGGGATGGTGAGTGGTGGCTTGGGAGCGTAGGGAATGGACCGGCGCACGTTTGTGCGCGTGCACACGCCTCGTCGTGGCGTGACACGCAATGCGAGAGCCAGCGCGCGTTGCCAGGAGCGCTGTGCTGCTGTTGGCGCATGGCATTGAGTGTTCATGCACGTGATGTGATGTGCTGTGTGGTGGCGTGCGTGCGTGTGGCGCAGGCACAACAACCACCACGCGTTTGAGTTCTCGGCACGCCACGGGCTCGAGCCACACCAGGTGAGGCGCAAACGACGGTTGTTGGCTTTGGTTGGTCTGCCCATGGAGGGCGACACATGCCCTGTGGACGTAGAGCTTTTCCCCCCCTGCTGCATGCTGCATGCAAGCAAGCAAGCTCAAGCGACCCCTAGAGATGCTCGTCTTGACGCCATTTGTCAACCTGATGCTGCCCCGCCATCAGGAGCCTAATTTAGCACCCTTCGAGCTCCCTCAACCCGTGTACATTGTTGCTCCGCAGGTGGACGTGACGTGGGGCATCATCTGGGCGCTGGAGAAGCTGGGCCTGGCCACCAACGTCAAGCTGCCCACCGAGAAGCAAAAGGCCAGGATGGCCTTCCCCACCGCCACACCACTCAGCGGCTGAGCTTGAACGGTCACACAGCTCTGCCTGCCGCAACTGGGGCTGGCTGGGTGATGCGGTTCCCTACCTCCCAGCACCTGAGCGGCTCAATGTAGAGGTGGATCCAGACCCGGCCGTTGCTCGCCAGTTGAGGGCGCTGAGAGCACCAGTTGAGGGCGGTGAGGGTGCAAGTTGAGGGCTTGAGGGCGCGTGACGCAGTTGAGGGCGTCAGTTGAGGGCGCATGACACAGTGGAGGGTCATGCAACGCAACGATGGCGGTGTCCGCGGCAGAATGGCTGCCTGGCCGAGTGGGTATGGGTTGCCAGGTGTTTCGAAGCTGGCGTGTTGGTGGTGTTGGTGGTGTTGCAGTGGACGGAATGGCACATAGGGCTGGGTGGTGGGCGTGTGTTGCGAGTGGTTAAAAGCTGTGCAGCACGGCACCCTTGCAGGGCGTGCTCAGGGTGCAAAGGAGAGCGCATGGAGTGTGGACTCAAAACGCCAAGTCGGCGCACACACTATCTGCATGCACTGCACAAACTTGTGGCGTTGCCGCCTCAGCGAACCGTTTACTGTTGCTCTGGTTGACTGCGAGGGGGGTTGCTGGTCAGTTGCAGACGGGACCGGAGTGCTGCTGCGGTCGCAGCCGGGGCACCGTCGGTTGGGGAGGAGCGGTGGGCGAGAGGGAAGCATTGTGCCCGTGTGAGGGAATGGGCGGCATGTCCCATATGGTGTGTGGGTGGAGTGCGGTGGCCTGCAGTCGCAGTGTGGATTGTCTCTCAGAGAGCACTTGTCTTACCGTTTGCATCGTGGGGGAGAAGCAGCAGCAGCAGCAGCAGCGCCTTCTCAGGCTCGCCTGCAGCGCCCCCTCACTAGAAATCGGTTTCCGTTGCGTAGAGTGGGCGTGTGCGGCGCGTGCTCTTCTTCCGCCTGAGAGCGCTCATCTTGCCACGTGTGCGTTTGATGTATTCCCTTCTGATGCCGTCACGTCACGCTGGCTCCCTCCATCTGATGATGATTGGCGACGTGGGTGAGCCGAGGCCTTCTTGCTGAGCTGTTTGAGATGCAGCTGCGCAAATTGCCCCATGTGGTGGTCTGTCGCGAGAGTGCCACGTCCTGCACAGCTGACCTCACCCACACTGAGCTGTGCCCATTTGCTCCGTGCCCATTTGCTCCGTGCCCCATCATCAAACGCTTGCAGCGAGGGGCAAGAGAGCAAGGAAATGCAAATCCCCACGTGAAAGCTTCCTCTCTGTTGTTCCGCAAGTCCGCACTGGAGCGGCGCACCCACAAGCGGCGGCATGTGGCCGCAGAGCCAAGCCCATCCGCCGAACACCTGACCAGTTCTCGCCCTCCATTGCTACACATCCCGCCCACGCAACCAAGCTGCCACCAGGGCGTCAGGGCGTGGGGCGAATCAAATCGTCTAGTGTACACCACCGGAACGCCAAAACCCACACACACACTCCCAGCCTCGCCCCTCCATCGCACAATGAATAGCAGAGAGAGCGCAAAAACAGCCACCTCAGCGCCGCCCCCTCCTCCCAGCCCCCGCCGGCGGCACTGCAACCACCGCTGGCGCTGGCGCTGGCACTGCCGCCACCACCGCCGCCGCCGCCGCCGCCGCGCCCCTCCTCCCCCTCCCCGCCCTCCCCCCTCCCCGGGGCGCCGCAGCCACCCTCCCCCGCCCCCTCGCCGCTCTCCCGCCGCCGCCCCGTGCGGCCCCCCTACCCGCCCCACCCGCCCCACCCCGTCCGCCACCCGCACCGGCCCCCGCCCCCCCAGCCCCGCGTGCGCGCGCCGGCCCGCCGCCAAACGCGTGACCAAACATGGCGTTGAACAGTGCCTCCGCCTCCTCGTCGTCATCCTCATCGTCGTCGTCATCGTCCTGCGGTATCAGGGTGGGGTGGTCAGCGTGAAAAGAGAGCGTGAAAAGAGCGTCAAGGCGTGGAGGGTGCCAGCCAAGAGGGCCGCTTGCAGTTCAGTTTGCGTTCTGGTTGCTGTTCGTGCCCAATCGGCCTGTTCTCTGTGTGGCACTGGCTTGTCCATGGGCAGAGTGGCAGACTCACATCGTCGTCATCGTCATGGTGGCGGTTAGGCGGGGCGCCGCCAAACGGCCAGGCGGCGAAGGGATTGCCTGCACACACGCACCAACACGCACACGCCACGCACTTGTGGGCCACGGGCTGTTTTGCGCACCTTGGTGCAAGCATGCGGTGGGCAGCAAGGCACTCTTCCCCACCGCCACCTTACCGCCGTGGCACTCTTACCCCAACAGGTGCGCACAGTCAGCAGCACTCCCAGCACCACGATACCGCCCCAGTCCCCACCATCACCACTGACCGCCATTGGGCATGCGATAGTCCTTTCTGCAAGCAGTCTCTCTATCACCACTACAAGGCACCACAAGGCGCAAGCCCGCCACCATCATCACCGCCACCACCACCACCAGCAGCACTACAACCACTCACCAAGCATTGCCAGCATGCCCGCCGCCGCCCCCGCCGCACCTGCAGCCGCCTGGCCGCCCGCACCACCCGCCGCCGCACCCGCCGCCCCTGCCCCCGCTGCCGCCGCTCCAGCCTGTCCCTGCTGCTGCTGCTGCCCGCGGATGGCGGCTTGGGCGCGGGGGTCGTGCTCCCAGGCCGCGCCGTTCATGCAGGGGCAGCCGTGCGTGGTGATGTGCGAGCCGATCTTTTTCTGCCCGCACCGGACTGCGTGCGCGTGCACATGTTCAGATAGGGAGAAGGAAAGCATGTGGGCGCATGGGCGCGGGTGGGTGCAATTGTTGCCGCAATTGTGGCAAACATGTGCAGCAGCAGGGCACGCAGGAAGCGGGGAATGCAGGGCCGGGCGGGCGTGGTCGTTGCGAGGTGCTTGCGTGGTGGGACCGTTGTGCGCACGGAGGCGTCGTCACGCCGGACTTACAGCAAAAGTAGCAGCTGCACTTGGTGCACCGGATGTGGTGGCAGCCGTCAATCTTGGAGATGCCAGTGCCGCTGCGAGCGCGCAGAGGGGCAGGGGCGGATCAGTGGCCAGGTGCTACGAGGCCAATATAGGCGCTGGGGAGATGCACGTGCATATACACCCTCGTGTGTAGGACCTGGTACATCAGGGCTTGACAGTGGTCACACGGGACGAGGCACAGGCAGAGCACCGTCGTAGCGTTTGCACTCTCGTGCCTCTCCCTGTCTCTGTTCCTGTCCGCACTGCTTCTCCCCGCGTTATCCTATCCCTGCCCCTCCCACGCTCTCCTTTCCCGCATGTTGATGAGAGTGGCCACTATGTTACCGGGATCCCATTCTTATCAACACCGCATTTCCCCTCCCACACTGCCTGTGCCTCCCCTCTCCCGCATGCAACAAGATCCAACACGTGGCTCGCACCACTGAGGGCAGGGCCTCCCACACTGCCTGCTCTCCCTTCCCACATACGATCCCAGACATCGCTCTCACCACTGAGGGCAGGGCCGGACCTCGCCCGTCGCCATGAACTTCTTGAACGCGTCGTCGGCCATGGCGTTCTCCTTCTGCCACTGCGCTCACAGACACACAACACAACAACACAGGTGATACAAGCATATCTCACGGCCAGGTGGCCCAAGCCCCACCAGCACCAAACCAAGTCCTGAGGCTCCGGCAACGCAACACATGACTTCGGCGCGCGTGAGGGACTGCGCACACGCGTGCGTGTGCTGCGGGGCATGTGGTTAGAATGCGGTTGCTGAACCACCATCATGGCCTCACAGGCGTTCCATCGCCTCACCTCTTGGAACTTCTCGCAGGTGCTGCCCTCGTGCCAGTCCACGCCGCACGCCACGCACTTGTCGGCGCGACAGCTGGGGCAGTTCAAGCGCGTCTCGCCCTCCTCCAGCACCACGCCCTCCCCTGCAACAAAGGCGTGGGCAGGCAGGCCAAGCAGTCCCTGAGCCTAGCTCAAAGGCACAGATGTGGAGGGACACGTCAAGAGTGGCATGCAGGGGCCCTCACGCACAGAAGCAGCCATGCCCGACTGACGGCAAAATGCAACAAAAAGATACGAAAACCTGTGTCGAGGCACGTCTGCTGCGTCTCTCCCTCCTCCTCCACCCACCCCCAACCACTCACCACCACTCACCACCACCCAACCCCAACCGTCACGCACTCACCGCACTTTGGGCACAGGTGGAACAGCCCATCCCCATGCGCCAGCCTCAACGCCTCCGCCTTCAAGTACGCCTCGTACGTGGGGGGAGGCGGATCACCCTCGCCCTCCAGCTCCTCCTCCCCACTGCTGCTATTCATATCCACCCTATCCTCCTCCATCGCCGCCGCGCCCGCCGTCGGGGCCGCTCCCTGCTGCACACCCACTCGCCGTGACGAGCCCGCGCCCGCCCCCCCTCCGCCGCCTCCACCCGGCCCCTTCCCACTCGAGCCGACACCAAGCAACACCTCCTCCACCAACTCCTGCGCACGGCTGCGCTGCTTTGAGCTCCCCGCCGCCCCGCCGCCGCCGCCGCCACCGCCGCCGCCACCGGGCTCCCGTAAGGAAGTATTCCGTGGCTTGCTCACAGCCTCACTGGACGGAAGCAGCTGCACCTCCTCCTCCGCATCCTCCTCCTGGCTGTCCATCAAGCTCACCACCACAGGATGCCCCCCCGCCGCCCCACCACCACCTCCACCTCCCCCACCACCTCGCTCCACGCGCAAACGCTTGCGTGCCCGTCCTCCCGACCCCCTCGCTGCCTCCCCACCCTCCCGCCACCCCGCCTGCGCGGCGCCCCGCGTGTGCCCCACCACCACCACGTCATCATCGTCGTCGTCGTCGTCCCCGTCCAACACCACCTGCCGCTTCTGCCCTTGCTGCTGCGACGGCGCAGCCCCATGCAACCGCCCCGAAGCAGCACCCGCAGGCTCCTCAGCAGCTGCAACGCTGCCACGCCGCCGCTTCCCACCCACCTGCTGCTGCTGCTGCTGCTGCTGCTGTTCCTGCTCCTGCGCTGGCCCCAGACGGGATGCCTTTGCCGCCGCCTGCGCTGCACCCGCACCGGCACCAGCACCAGCAACGGCACCAGCGCCACCACCAGCGCCACCACCATCAGCTCCCGCAGCCTCCTTCCTCGCCTTTCTCGCCGCCCTCCGCCGCCGCCGCTCCGCCAGCCGCTGCAGCTGAGCCTGCTGCAGCTCCTCCGGCTGCAGCAGCAGCAGCATGTCGCCCTGGCACATCGTGCACCACTTGATCTTGGGCTCTGCTTCAGCGGCAACCTGCGCTGCGCCAGCCCCCGCGCCCGCCCCCGCCCCCGCCGCCGCCGCCCCACCACCTCCACCTGCTGCCCCACCACCACCTCCACCTGCCGCCCCTGCCCCCGCACCTCCCCCTCCACCACCAGCACCTGCACCTCCACCACCACCGCCACCATTCGCCATCTTCGCCAACAAAGACTCAAAGTCGTCCTCGTTCATACCATCCGCATCCTCCTCCGCATCCTGCTGCTGTTGCTGCTGCCGCCGCCCCGCCGCCGCCGCCGCGCCGCCCCCCGCCACCTTCCCCCGCCGGGCCCCCTTTTTCCGCCCACGGCCCTGCGGCGTTCCCGCCCGCGCACCCGCACCCGCACCGCCACTACCGCCACCTTCACCGGGTAAAGCCGCCGCCGGCGGAGGAGGAGGCGCCACCTCAGCCTCCCGCTGCTCCCGCCGCGCCTGCTGCAGCACCGCCAGCGTCTTTTTGCGCTCCCACAGCGTGATGGGGCAGCGGGGGCAGGGCGCGCCCTGGCACTGCGGGCAGCACTGCGGTGTGAGCTGCTTGATGTTGTAGTCGGCGGTGCGGATGGCGCAGGGCCGGCAGAGGCGGTGCCCGCACTGGGAGATGAGGAAGCCGTCCTGGACCGAGGCGTCGTCGTCAAAGCACACGGGGCCTGCAAGGAGGTGCGTGCGCGCGTGAGGGCAGGCAGGCAGGAGGCTGGCTGGTGTGTGGATGCGGATGTGGATGGCAAGGCACACGGGCGCGCTGGCGTGCTCAGGGGTTGTGGCATGATGTCAAGACGTGCAAGGGGTTGTGCGAGTGGAGTCGCTCGCGTGCACGGGGTGTGTCTGGGCTGCGGCTCAGCAGTGACAGCAGCGTGACCATCCCCCGTGCAGGTGATGCATGTAGTGAGTGTGCCATGGCTCGGGACGCTGCATACTGAAGCCCACTCACAGGTGAACTTGGCGTCCGGTGACACCGTGTCGATGTCCGCCTTGCCGTTCTGCAGCTTGGCAATCTCTGCACGGGCAGGTGCAAGTAAGAGGGTGCCTGTCTGGTCCGGGTGCGTGCGCCGTCCCCTGGGATGCACCCGACGCCGTGCGGCGTCCTCACCTGCGGCCTCCTGCGCCTCTTGCAGGACGTCCAGCGCGCGCTTGAGTGCAAACACCGCTGCGTCCAGCGCGCTGCTGAGGTCCCGAGCCTGTGCGTGCCACGGCTGCGCTGGTGTGGGCGCGGGCTGCGCCTGCGGCGGTGCGGCGGAGGAACCAAGCCCGCCAGCGTCGCCCCTTCCCTGGTCGTCGTCCAGCAGCAGCACCACAGGCTGCAGCAGCTGCTGCTCTTGCTGCTGCAGGAGCTGGGCTGGCACGAGTTGCTTCAGGTCATGTCCGGCTTGCTCCGCCTGCGTGACCCTTGCGGCCACGTCCTGCCGCAGGCGCACGACCACCTCCGGCTTTAGGCTCTGCATGACGGCCTCCAGAGGCAGCGCGTTGACGGGGCGAGCGCCTGCGTCCTCGCTCGGCGCAGGGATGCTTCGCCAGGCGAGTCCGATGGACGTGGGACCGAGCACCTCCACAACGCGCTGCAGCACGGTGCGTGCGGAGGAAGAGGCGATGGAGGCCTGCTTGAACGCCTGCTGCCGCCGCTCCCGTTCCTCATCCTGCTGCTGCTGGTGCTCCTGTTGCGGAGGCAAGGCCTGCTGCTCGCCACCGGCGTGGGACGGCCCTTGGATCAGCAGGCATGAGTCCATGACCTGGGTGGCAGGGATGGACGGCTCCGGGGAGGCCACCATCGCCGCCATGACGGCCGCCACAGCACGCGCAGCGCCCGTGCGCCGGGTCGCGTGCAGCTCTGAGGGTGCTTTGCTGCGCGCCCCTAAAGGCCTATGGAACGTGAGCAACTGACCTACTTGCGGCCCAGAGCTACTGCTGCTCTGGATCCCCACCAGCGTGTTGGGGTTGGCATGGCTGAGAACGCGCGCTCGCGATACAGCTCGCGATACAGCAGCGCAATCGAACGCGCTCAGGAATCCCAGGAGCAGCAACATGGCGCGCTCTCGCGCCTGCGTGTCTCCGCGCCTCTCCCTGTTCGTGGCCTCGCTTGCGCTGGCTTCATCAGCATGGTCCAGCAGCGGCTCCTGGGCAGCGCGGGCGGACATGGCGTGGACCCTTTGCGATGAGGCCACACGGCCGGTGCAAATCAAGGGCGTGACGCTGACGCCCGACCCTCCGGTCATCGGAACGCCCGCGAGCTTCCTCGTCAACGGCCTGACCAGTGCGTTCATTGGGGCAGGGGTGGACAGCACGGGCATGTGCATGTGCTGACCGTGCCCCGCAGGCTCTGCCACGCCTGCCGCAGCTCATCACGTGTTCACCGCGCGTGCCGCCTTCCGCAGGCATTGCGGTGGAGGGTGGCTCTGTTGAGATTGACGTGTCGTTCGGAGGCGTGCAGATTTTTTCGACGGTGAGGGCTCTCCTAGTAGCGCCGCGTGTGCGCAGTGCTGCACATGCGTTGCGGGCCACGCACTTGCGGTCACTCAATCCTTA
>QAXK01001747.1:0-12311 GCA_004335735.1 Chlorella sp. KRBP
TGTGTCTCGCGCCGCCCATGCACGACACCTGTGAGTCCGTGGTCCAATTCCACAACTCGGCACACCCCCTCGTGGTGCTCTCAACCGTTCCGCCGAGGCTGGTGCAGGGACCCAAGGTCCATTCGTAAAAGCTCCCGCCCGATGATGTCCCTGCCCCCATGCTAACCCCGTGCTGCCCCTGCTGCTCCGCCCGATGGTGTCTCTAACCCCGTGCTGACCCCTTTGCTCCCCCTGTTGCAACTGGGCCCCGCACGCGTGAGCAGACCCAGGCCGTGGCTGACGGGTGTGGGCCGAGATTTGCAATGTGGGCAAGTGGTTCTGGGTGCAAGATGCGTGCAAAACGCCGCAAAAGGCAGTCACCAAGTGGAGATGAGCACCCATATCCAAATCAGTCAAGGCAGCCAGATGCCTCAACGTCACTCCAGCTATGCACAACAACTACCACAATCCTCCGATTCGCAATCCGGCAAGGCGACAATGAAGCCCCAACGTCCCAACGATGAGACGATGCCCAATGTCATCCCACCGCACCAGCAGGAACTAGCACACAAACACCTCAGCTGTCCAAAGGTCGAGTCTCTGTTGTTGAATGCTGCCCAGAGATTTGAATGTTGCAGTCGAAAGGACGCCACCACTCACTCACCCACCCAATTCGTGCTCCCGTGACCATCCTGCAGGGACCTCTCAGGGATCACCAAGCGCAGAGAACGACAGCAAACTCCCCCCGCTTGATGAATTGCAAGCACAGTGATAACAGTCCCGCACAGACAGCAAGCGAGACGCTAAGGAAGCAAGGAAGCCCTGAAAATCTCGCTCGACGGCAGGACAACATACATGAGGAAGGCTTGCATTGTCATCCGCTTCATCCGCTTGCCAGGGATGGCCGCACCAGATGTGAAGCTCGACACACGCGCTGCTATCGGGGTGGTGAACCAGCAATGTTGGGTGCACGGGGCGGCAAGTGTTGCTGCCTGCCAAACCACTGACCCCCTGCCACACCACTGCTGGTGCCAACCGAAGCAGTGGCTAAGAGCGGGGTGGCGAGCCAGCAATGTTGGGCGCACGGGGCTGCAGATGCTGTTGCTGCTTGCCCACACCACCGCCCCCTGCCACACCACCGCTGGTGGCAACCAAAGCAGTGGCTAAGAGCGGGGCGGTGAACCAGCAATGTTGGGTGCGCGGGGCGGCAGATGCTGTTGCTGCTTGCCCACACCACCGCCCCCTGCCATACCACTGCTGGTGGCAACCAAAGCAGTGGCTAAGAGCGGGGCGGTGAACCAGCAATGTTGGGTGCGCGGGGCGGCAAGTGTTGCTGCCTTCCGCCTCCACCTCCCCCACCACCTCCACCTCCCCCACCCCCTCCGCCTTACCCTTCGTCTCAACCCACGTCATATCCGCCACCGCCACCTTCCCCCACTCCTTACCCATTCGTACCCATCGCCCCACCTCCACCACCCTTCACCACGCCTCCCTTCCAAATTGAGCCGCCGCCACCGCCCTTCACTACGCCTCCCTTCCAAATTGAGCCGTCGTCACCGCCCTTCACCACGCCTCCCTTCCAAATTGAGCCGCCGTCACCGCCCTTCACTACGCCTCCCTTCCAACCGTCACCCGCCGGCCTTCCTCCGTCAATCGCCCCACCTCCGTACCCATTCACGACCACCCTCCCGCCGCCACCGCCCCTCTCTCTCCCTCCCCCTTTCGAGGCCCCTCCATCATACCCACCTCCACCCACCTTCACGGCCCCTCCCCCGCCACCCTATCCCACATCCTACCCGCCTCCACCCAAGAACAAGTCCCCACCCCCACCACCTGCTCCCACAGCCTACCCACCTCCACCCAAGAAGAAGGACACGCCGCCACCGCCCTACCCCGTTTCATCCCCGCCCAAAGCCACCTCCCCGCCGCCGCCGCTCAAGAGCGAGTTCGGCTTCTCCCCCCCATCCCGCTTCTTAGCCGAGGACGCCGCAGCGCCAGACTTCACCACAGAGGACGCCGCACCTGCCGACTTCCTGGGCGACGACTTCACGCTGCTTACGGACGCGCAACGTCGCCGCTAGGGAGGGCGACCCTCTCCACACCACGCCTGCACTGTCTAGGTGCGGTACGACGCGCTGGGTGCAGTGTGCAGTGTGCAGTCTCCATGATGTAAGAGGCACCAGGCTGATGGCGCGTGCGCGGCCATGCGTGTGATGACCCTTCCTACACGTGCGCCGTGTGCGTGTGCAGGCGAGCGACTCAAGGGACAAGGGCGCCTGGTAGAGAGGACGCGTCGCGGCGCTGACGCTTCCGTGGAGATTGTGGGCCACTTGGCAACTGCCACGTGCCCACCGGCGGCTATACGTGACCATGATTGGATTGGTTGATTGGTTTCCCAGGTTTGCCGGCAGATTAGCGGCAAGCAGCAGCAGCACGCAGCAGCGGCAGATTGTGCCTGCACCGTGGTCGAGGCCCGAGCACTCTTCTCTCATGACACCGTGACCCGGCCCGCACATCACAGACAGGGGGGCACCGCTCAGTGCTGCACTCGCTCATGCCAGCACGCTCCTTTCCTGCTCGTGATCATGCTTTGGACATTTGCTCGCTATGCCTTCTTATCTGTCACAGTGGACTCTGACTGGGCGATGCTTGTCGCCCCATTCCCGGGTCCTGCAGCATCTCACGATGCTTTTTCGTGAGCGGCTGCGGGACCCGCCTGACCATTTGACGACGATTTGCGTTCCTTCTTGTCTGTGGCTTTCTATGAAATCACCCGCCTGGATCAGTGAGGGCCTGACGATTGCGGGCGCGTTCCTATGGCGCGGTGTTGAGAGCTCCTTGACCCACGCTTGGAGGCAGTGCCCGTGTCGCTTCGCGTCTAACGTGCATGTGCACCTACTACTTGGGCGCCTCCTACTTGGGCCTTGTGACTGGGCCGCTGTCGCACACGTGTGACTTGACTTTGACCGGCACCTGTCCTTTGACGTGACTGACGCGTGGGAGAACTGCAACACCCCAACGCACGTGCGCGGGAGTCATCATCACGCGATTGCCGGCACGGTCAATGCGGCACCAGTGGTGCGGCAGGGGATCTCATCTGCGCCTTGAACCTTTTGCTTGCCTCCTCACGCTGGGTCAGCGCCGCGAGCACGCACCCCAGTCCGCATCGCGTGCGTGATGTCGCGGCGGTGTAGGAGCCCCTCCCTGGCCCATTGCCAGGCGCATGGAGATGCAGAGTGGTCCTGAAGGCAATGCGCGTGTTCCCCCTTGTGGCGCTCTCTGCGTTTCGCGAGGGCCCTGCGTCACAGCCACCCACGCGCCACACAGCTCTCGCACAGAAAGCACTCGCACGACAGAAAACACACAGCCTCTCGCTCCTTCCCTGCCCTCTGCGCACCTACCTCTCTCCCCGCGCCTCTTCGACTCGCGAGAGTCTACCTCCCCCACAGCCCGCGCGCCTCCTCTTCAGCCTCAGCGCAGCGCAACAGCACCACCACGGCGCAGCGTACTGAGGGCCTCCGACCAGCAGCAGGCCCTGCTCCTCCCTGCTGAGAGGAGCCAGGGTTCTTTGGTTCGGCACGCCTGTGAGGCGTGATGGCGTTCGCGGTCTCCAGCAGCCCGCTGAGCTGCAGGGGGAGCGGCAGCTTCAAGCGCAGCGGCTCGCGCAGCTCGTGCCCACGGCCTCCGCCGCTTGGCGCGGGAAGCTGCTCCGGCTCGGCCGTGCAGCAGGAGTCCGGCGTGCAGCAGCTGCAGCAGTTCTACCTCAGCAGTGGCTCCGCGCGAAGGACGGTGAGCAGCTCGCCCACGAGCGGCGAGGTCTCGACGGCTTCGAAGGCGCAAGTCACGGTGCTGGGCTTCGCGCCAGCGGTGCAAGCAACCGGCTTCACGCCAGCGGTCAGCAGCAGCAACGCCGCGCAGCAGTCCCCTTCGGCCGCGCACCTGGCGCCCAGGCCGCGCGGGGTCGGGTTGTTGAGTCGCGCGCTCACGCCTGCCGAGGAGCTCCAAGCGAGGAGCACCCCGGCGAAGCAGCAGCAGCAGCAACAGCAACAGGTGCGTGGTGCACAGCAAGGGGCTGCGCTCCGAGAGGCGTGGGCGCGGAGGTAGACATCTTGAACGCCTACACACGCGTGGCGCCACATTGGCACGCGCGCAGGAGTGCGCCGCGTCGTGGGCTTTCCCGGACGTCGACCGCACGCTGCTCCGGGACCTGCAGGTGCGCGCGAACTCGCGACTGGGGCTCCAACGGGGAGGATCTCCTTGCTCGAAGCGCGGGAGAATAGCAACTGGGGCCAACGGCATGTCGTGCCCGTGTGTGGGTGCGCACAGGAGCGGCATGCCGTGTTCCACTCTGAGCTGGTGAGCATGGCCTACATGCTCTCGGCCAAGGCGCACGCCGGCCATCTGCGCAAGGACGGCAGCTCGCAGCTCTCGCACGGCGTCATGGCGGCGCTGCAGCTGGCGGAGATGGGCCTGGACGCAGAGACCGTGGCGGCTGGACTCTTGCACGAGGTGCGTGTTTGCGCCCGGCTCAAACGGCTTCGAACGGCTTCCAACGGCCCATGGCACACGCCTCCGCCAGCAAGCGCCACCCTTGCTCTGCGCTCACCACTAGCATCATTTCTACGCATGTGCAGGTGCTGCGTTCCAACCCGGGTTTCCGCAGCCAGATGGAGGAGTTCATGCCCAGCAGCGTCATCGAGCTGGTGGACCGGGTCACCACCATCAGCGAGATTAGCCAGCTGTACCGGCACAACAAGGACGCGCTCGGCGAGGAGAAGATGCGCAGGCGTGAGTGCCGAGTGTGTTTGCGGGACGGTCGTGGGGTGGGGTGGGCAGAGGACCCGCAAAGCTATGCCGCACGTCCATGGCCCAGCTCGCAGCAGCGACTTGAAAGCCATTGGTGACAGTGCTACTGCTAGCGAGGTGCAGGCAGAGATGCAGGAGCGGCAAATTGTGCACGCCCGCACGCTCACCCGTCACGCACATACCTACCACCTGCTGCCCGCAGTGCTCCTGGCCATGGAGGACGTCAAGGCCATGCTCATCAAGCTGGCCTGCCGCGTGCACAACATGAAGACGCTGGGGCGGCTGCCGCGCGACGTGCAGCTGGCGCTGGCGCGCGAGACGCTCGACATCTTTGCCGTGGTGGCCAACCGGCTGGGCGTGTGGAGCCTCAAGGCCGAGCTGGAGGACCTGGCCTTTGCGGTGCTGCACCCCGAGGAGTGCGAGGCGCTCAAGGCACAGGTGAGAGGCTTGCTTGGCATCAGTGGTGGCGGTGGCAAGGGTGAGGAGGGTGGGGAGGTGTGCGGGCGCGCTTGCCAGGCAGAAAGGTTGAGGCAAGGGGGCGTGGCGCACTATGCGCGTCATGCAGGTGTCTGAGCGTCAGAATGCCGAGGCTCTTGAAGCCACCATCCACCGCGTCAAGGCCTCCTTGGACGCGCGCGGCGTGAGGTACGAGGACATCAGCGGGCGGCCCAAGAACCTGTACGGCATCTGGACCAAGATGCGCGACAACCCGGACATCACCAGCCTGGACCAGGTGTGTGCGTGCGCTTGGGGCCCTGTTTGCATTCAGCAATCAACTGATACTCCCGGAGAGTGGATGCTGGCTGTGCACAGCACCAGCACCACCTGCCTTGTGATCGTAATGGTCGGCGGAACGATGAACCAATGTCCCGTCTTGCACGTCCTGCGTGTGCTGCGCTGCCCTGTGCAGGTGTACGACGTGACGGCGCTGCGCGTGGTGGTGGCCACCAAGCACGACTGCTACGTGGCGCTACGCTGCGTCCAGGTGGGCAGGCAGCGTGGCGAGGAGGAGCCACCAACGCGGCATCAACGCACTTGCCTCGCTCGCATCTGTTTCTGTAGCCAAGCTCTGTAGTTCTGTCGCTCTGTCGCCAGGGCAGACTGTCTCTTGGCCCCATACAGGCCTCCCTGATCATGGGCACCTGCAGCTCACTCACTGCTTCACTAAATACTGTCCTTTTTCTCTCCGACGTGTCTGCAGGAGGTGTACCAAACCATGCCCGGTCGCTCCAAGGACTATATCCTCAAGACCAAAAAGGCAAACGGGTACCAGAGCCTGCACGAGACCATCTACGGTGAGGCACGCGCATGCTATATGTTGAGTCGTGCGAATGCGCGTTTCCCGTGGCGAAAGAGATTGTTCTGCGGGCAAGCGGTGGGCATGGGTGGCGGGCTCTGCCATCTCGCTGCAGGTGCTGGTCCTGACATGAGTTGCGCCAAATGCGCTTTGCGTGCGTGTGCAGGCGAGGGCGACCTGCCAGTGGAGGTGCAGATCCGCACTCACAAGATGCACTACATTGCCGAGTACGGGTTCGCCGCGCATTGGAAGTACAAGGAGAAGCTGAGCGACGAGGACGAGTGGCTGGACAAGGTGAGGGCCCGGGCAGTGTGGTGTGGTGCTAGGGCTAGGCGCTGTCGAGGGCGCAGATCCTGGGGCATTAGCAAGGACGAGTGGCTGGCAGTGAGGCGCGCGACGGCCTGGGACAGCTTGGCAAGTGACTTGTCTTGCGGCTTGGGCCTCCTTGGGCACGGGCAGAGGATACTAGAGTGAAGCATCACGCGTACCTGACCCGTTTCCTTCCCTCCCACTCGATCCCATGCATACTGCCCCGCAGGAGGTGCAGTACAAGAAGTGGCTCACCACCTACAAGCTCAACCTGCACGACAAGAAGGTCCGCGCCGCCGGCGCGCCGCCCCGCGAGACGGCCCTCGACGCGCTCGGCATGCACCTGCTCGACGCCTCCCTCCCTGCCCCCGCCACCACCTCCTCCTCCCCCGCAAGCGCCACCTCCCGTCCACTGGCCAGCGCCATCTCCGCCCCGGCAGCCTCACTCCACAGCGGTGTCTCTGCTGCGTCAGCGGGCGCTCAGCAGCAGCAGCAGCAGCAGGGGGGTGTCAAGGCGACGGTGGTGGACCCGTTCCTGCAGCACGACCGCTTCCGGCTGCAGGCGCCTCCGCCCAAGCAGCGGGTCGAGGTGGTGCTGCAGACGCAGGACGGCATTGAGCTGAGGGAGCTTCCGGCCGGCTTCCGGGCCACCAGCCTGGCGGACGAGCTGCAGGTGAGCGGCGGCTGTGCGTGCGTGCGGGTGTGCGTGCTGCGCACCTGCACCTGCACGTGTGTGAGCTCGCTCGTTAATAGTTAAATTACGCAGTGCTGGAGAAGGCACAGGCGGGGCACTGTGCACAGCGGCCACCACGTGTGTGCACGCTGGTTGAAGGCTGACAGCTGCGTGCTACCATCATCATTGCATGGCGTTCATGACCGACAGGTTGCTGCAACCGTCACAAAAGATTGCCAGGCAGGCCTCCACACAAACACCACACCGTGTGCGTGTGTGTGCGTGCGCAGGTGGGCCAGCTGCCCGGCTACGTCGTGCTCATCAACCAGCGCCTGCCCGCCCAGGGACAAGAGCTCCGCGCCGGCGACCTGGTCCAAGTCCTGCCCCACACGGCGCAACGCGCCGTCGCCGCCTCCGCCCCCGTCCGCTCCTTCACCCCGTCCACCTCCACCTCCACTCCCGCCTCCCTCTCGCCTGCAGCCAGCCCCATCGCCGCCGCAGCAGCAGCCACAGCAGCGGTGCAAGCGGTAGGCAGCGGGAGGCCGCCGCTGGGTGGCAGCAGCGTGAGCAGTAACGCTGTGCCGCTGCCGCTGTCGCTGTCCTCGCGCCGGAGGTTGAGTGTGGGCGGTCCAGCAGCTAGGACGGGTGGCGTGGCGGCAGCGGTCGCAGCGGGGGCGTTGCCGCCTCTGGTGCCGCCTCCCAGCATGGTGTGCGTGTAGGCAGCCTGCTTGCGCCGTGTGCGGCACGGCAGCATGTCGTGTGTTGTTTGTGGGCTGTGAAGAGGTGGCGCGACGCCATCTGCTCACTCTCTCGTTGTACTTGTACGTCCTTCCCCGTACGTTTGATCCGTACCGCCGGCATGCATTTGCCGTACCTGTGTGTGCGGGTCGCCCCCCCGGAACAATGGGGCGCGGCCAACGGTGAGGCGCACCACCCCAGCACCTGCACGCACGCACAAGCGGCGCGCCGTGTGCACTCTCTGGCCACGCGCCAGTCGGACACGAACAGAGAGCGGTAGCAGTCCCCCTTGCGTTGTTGTTTGGGCCGACCTGACTTGCAGCCGGGCACGCACACCACACCACCCACACGCTCTCACGCCTGCCATCAGCCGGTTGCGTGGGCTGGTGGCGGAGAGGGCGTGCTGTGCGCGCCCCGCGCTTGCACACCTTTGCGGCGGTGGAGCACCAGCAGCTGCGAATCCTTTGCTGTACCACCTCCTTGTACCACCTACCTACCTACCTGCTGCCCTCTCGCAGGCGCTGCAGGCTCGCTCCTCTCTGCGCACTGCAGCAGCAGAGGACGGGCCGCTTCGCCTCCCCCCTTGCGCACGCACGCGGCCCTTGCTCCTCTGCCACTTTCGCAGCAGCAGCAAGGTGCTGCGACTATGTGCAAGGGCGCGAGAGGGGTGACCAGGTCACTCGCATCCCTCCCCCTTCCATGACCCTGACGCACACACGGCGTGATGTGGTGTGATGTGAGTGAAGTGAGGGCGCCCCAAACCAGCCCTCGTGTACCACCATGCTGTGTCCAAAACAGGCCGCCGTGCCATGCTCCCCGCTCCCATGACGAGTGTGCGTGTGTGCGCGCGTGCGCAACAACTAGGATGAGAGACTCTCCTTGGCTCACCTCATCATCCTCATCATCACGAGCGTGTGACTTTACAGATCCCGGTGTACTAGCTTACGAAGGAAGGACTTCCTCTCTCTCGCGTGCTTTCTCCCGAAAAGGCCAAGTGGCGTGGCTGGCTCTGGCTGCTGATGCGTGGCTGCTGATGGGTTCCCACCGAGGCGCTTCCAAGTGCGGGTGTGAGCGCGCGGAGATCATGCTACCCTGGCGAGCGCCTGCTTCCGTGCTTTGCCGACCAAGCGGACGGGACCACACACCAGCCACCCAGCACCGCGTGGTGCGGCGGCGGCGGTGGCACACACTACTGCTCTCGCTGCTGCTTTCTCTTGCCCCACGGCGGTGCGTGGCTGTGCATCACCATCAGTCTCTCTCAGGGGTGTACACTGTACCGTTTACCGTACCGTTATCGTACCGTGCAGCGCCAGGGTGGCCGCTGCTGCTTCCCCTGGCGGCTGTTGCTTCCCCTTGTCGTCGTTTGTCGCTGTTCTGTACCTTACTCTCTCCAGGTCGAAGCTGTCATGGGGTGCCCTGGCCCCTGATAATCGGTATATGTGTGTGTCCCACTCGGGCGCTCCCACGCAGCTGCTGTCGTGTGTCGACGAATTTGGGTATCCACGCAGCGGTGTGTGGGCAAGCAGGCGCTTTGTGGGCGTGAAGTGAGAGCAGACTCTTACCTCCCTGTACAGCAACAAGGGGAGGCATGCGGTGTAATGGAGCCCAGTGCACGGTGGCGCACTGGGAGGCACGAGTTGGCGTGTGCATGCGCCTGCGTGTGGATGGGTGTGTTGCGCTTGTGGCAGGGTGGCAGCGTGCAGCGTGGGGGCATGCCCGGAACGAAAAGCAATACGTCGTCGTTGTAGTGTCCCATTGGTTGAAGAGGGAAGAGTCTCCTCCTGGGCTCCCTGACCGCTGGACAATCGTAATCTGTTTGGCCTATGTGTCACGGTGCGGAGGGCGCGTCTGGTGGTGGCATGGCTTGCACGGCACCTGGCTTGCTTGCTTGACCTGCCATGCCCTGTGCCCTGCGAGAGTGCGGCGTATCCGGGGGTGTGTGCTTCAAATCTCCCTTTCCCTTTCCAGAACCGATCATGTCGTGGTGGGATGTAGGAGCGGCATGAGGGCTCTTCATTGGCACGCGTGCAGCCTTGCCTGCTCGCCCTCCCAGCGACGAGCGGGAGAGGCGGGTGGCGGGTGCAAGCGTCGTGCAAGCGAGCGCCGTGCCCCACCTGCTGTCGGGCCGCGCTCATTCATCCTCGCTTTGGGCTGCCGGCCGCTGCAGTGCACCTCCCCGCCACTTACTACTTGCTTGTGTGACGTGGCGTGGTGGTGTGGGGCTGTGGTGGCTCGGCCAGCGTGTGCGACGATAAGAGAGTGTCAGGGAGGAGGCGCAGGGGGGCTGCAGTTCAGCCTCACTCTCCCTCTGCTGGGTGAGCCCGTGTAGAGTGCATTTTCTTTGTGTCCTGTCCCCCTGCCCTGGCCCCTGCTGCGGTGTGCATGTGAGCGTGCGTGCGTGTGGCTGGATGGTGGTGGCAGCCGGTGGGTGGTGAGCACGCACGAACGCTGTGGCTCCCCAAACCTGGGCAGTCCAGCGTGTGATGCGTGCTCACCCACCCACCCAGTGCCTCCTCTGTGCCGTCCCCTGTGCCGTCGTGCTGACGACACGCTCGCTCTCCTTCCTTCTTTGTTTTCCGTTGCCTCCTTGTTGCCGCCTCCCTTCGCCCCACACCAAGCGGGGAAGCATCCTGCGCTCTGGTGGGGGCTCTCTGCTCCTCTCCTCCCCTCTCCTCGTCTCCACTTCCGGAAGAGTTGCCGAGAGTTGGCCCTCACGATGATGGGACGGTGGGGCTGCTCTCTGCCTGTGCAGCTGCGGTTGGCTGACGTGGTGGTTGTTGTGACGTGGATGCGCACTTCACTTCAGAGGCAGCGCACGATGAAACAGGCAGTGACCACCAAGCACACGGACGTTCCTCTTGCTCTGCTGCTGCCGCTGCTTGTTGTTCGTTCACGCCTCTCTTCTGACCCAGGTTGAGACCATGGCTTGGTGGGGGCGCCGCCGTGCATGCTGTGCAGTGCGGTGGAGGCGGTAGGGGGCGGGGCACCACCCTGGCAGGGTGGGCGAGGACTGGTGTGGAGAGATTTGGTGCTGCTGCTGACGTGGCGGGCGATTGCGCAACATGGAACCGCACCCTCCTCCTGATGTAGCCTTGTCTGCGTCATCGTGCCTGCCTGTATGTGCACAGCCGACCCAGACCTCGGCGCTATTCATTCGTGGGTGCTGGTGGTTGAATATGTTAGCCGCATAAGGTGTGGGGCTCTAAACGTGTGTGTGCATCGCCAAGGCCTGAACACACTATCGACGGCCTTGGATGATGCTGTGCGAGCACCTACTTCTTTGCGGCTGAGAACTGTGGCGGGAAGGGAGTTGAGTTGAGATGCAGCAGGGTGACGGCGACAGCACAACAACAACAACACCAACACCAGCAGGAACAACTACACGGCAGGAGCACAGCACAGACGGCGAGAACACTGAAACTTGTGCACGCTCGCTTTGGGTCGTGGTGGGTGTGCACGCTTCGCGAGTGACACTGACGTTGGGTTGGGCGATGAGACTGGCCTGCGCGCGGTGCCACTCTGCAACCTCTTCTCTGAGCGCACACGTGGACGTGGTGCGTGGAGCTTGCAAAGGGGGCCGCATCAACCAAGGCACACCACGGATCAGCAGCGAGGGGAATCAGGTACCAGCCCAGACCGTGAGCCAGGCCAGAGCATGCAGTCACCAGGCCACCAAGGCACCAACGGTCGTCCGCAGAGGAACCCACACGGCAGCACGCGCAAAGCAGGGTACAAGGGAGCGGTCAGCAACAGCCCAGACAACGCAGACGCCTGGGGTGGGGCAGGATAACAGCAACGGCAAATGCAAGGCAGCAAGGACGACAATGCACGAGCCTTACAACACATGCTGAGCCAAGCATGGTACACAGGTCCACAGAGCGTACAAGCAGTGGCGCTAGCCAGTCCTGCTGGTGGTGCACTTGTCATGAGGCTTCAAGTACAAGTGCAGCCGGCGTCAGTCCTGCCGCCACGTCACCGCCCGTCCCGCCGTCGCTGCGTCCGCGCTGCCGTCAGCCTCTGCGGCCTCACCAGCACCTTTTGCTTCTGCGCCCACGCCACGTGCCGCAGGATGGCGGGCTCCTGCGGACGCACACGCACCACATGCAACGGTCTCTCAAGGCACGGTGGCGACACTAGCGACGCCGGCAAAGGCACACTGCTGATCTATCCTCGCTGCTGATCCGTGCTGCCTTGGTTGCTGCGGCCTGATGCCCCGTTTGCAAGCTACACACACACGCACACTGGCAGCGCAATTCCCTAACCCGTGTCCCACCGCCGCCCACCTGCATGATGAGCTCCACCGTGCTGTAGCGCGCCGCCAACGTCTTGTTGTCCGCCAGCCGGTGCACGGCGTTGTGGCAGCTCCGGCACACGCTGGCGCCCGCCTGCAGCTGCTCAAACGTGGCGCCCTTCTTCTTCCACGCAGCGTGCACGTCCCTGCGCACCAGGCAATACGCGGGAACACGGCAGGCACGGCTTGGTGAGTACTGCATGCTCTGGCCTGGGATG
>QAXK01001748.1:0-12712 GCA_004335735.1 Chlorella sp. KRBP
ACGGCGTGGACGCGACGTGCAACCCACCCATGGAACAGCCCTTCCTGCTCAAGAACGTGAGAGCGGGTGCTGGCAGGGAGCAGCCACGCAACAGCAGCCAGAGGGCGGCGGGGGAGCGAGGGTTAGCCCAGGCTTGTATGCGTGATGATGATCAGCTATGCTCATCTGCTTGCCAGAGATGGCCGCGCCAGATGTAAAGCTCAACACACACGAGCGCGCTAGTGTGTGGGCGGCAGGGAGGAGACTGCAGGAACGACTCCATGGAGCGGTTCACCGTGCATGCCACATGTGTCCATACGCACGCAGGCCAAGGTGATGAGCCAGCGTTGGTGGCTGACGCCCAACGCCACGGCCTTTGGCGTCAACTTTGCCAACGTCACCTTCACGGACCGTCTACAGCGCCTCAGCGTGCCCGCTGACCCCTGGGACGTGCCGCTGCAGCTCACGCGCATGTTTGACGACCCGTACCCGCCCTTCACTGCCATTGCCTTCATCGAGACGGCGGAGCAGTTCGTCAAGGTCAGGATATGCGCACTGTCCTGTTGGCGCAGGGCAAGAGGCGCGCAGGGCGCGCTTCAGAGTATACGTACAGTGCGAAACATGAGCACGGCTCCGTGCAGCACACTCTTGCCCCCGGCGCCCCGGCTGCAACAACAACAACAACCACAACACTCTTGCTGCCCGTCCTCCCTCTTCACGACCCACAGGAGCTACAAAGGGCGCGTATTGCGGCCATGGTCCTGCTGAGCCCATACGACAAACTCTCGCTGCCGGTGCACACTCTCTTGCGCCGTGCAGGAGCTGCAGCTGGGCGTGTCGCGCTACATGGTCCTGCTCAGCAACATCAGTGTGCCAGCCAGCGCCTGGCCGGCGGACGGCACCGTCACGCTGCCCACCTGGCGCGACCTGGCCTTGGCCGGCTGGCCAGGGCGCAGCACGTTTCTGGACCTGCAGCGCCAGCCACGCCGCATCAACCTCATGTCACGCCTCTCCATCTGTGAGTTGCAGTGTGTGTTTGTGTGAGCCGGGCATCGTGCGAGGCCGCGTTTGCACCTTGTTGTCCATTTGAACGAGGACGCGTTGAGCAGGTGGCCCGCATCAAGGGCAGGTCAGATGTCCTGCGCTGCTTAAAGCCAAACATGCGTATCAGCGTTAGCACACGCGATTACCTGCTCACCACGCCCACCACGCCCTGTGCAGGCCACCTGAGCATCATGAATGGCGCCCAGGACATGCAGACCTCCCGCTCCACCTGGGCAGCCAACCTGACGATGCTGCAGTGGACCTTCAACTACACAAGGTGCGCCTCGCTCTGGGCCGTGGACCGCGCCCACAGTGCAACCATGCCATGTGGGGACGGTGGCAGCGGCGTGCCACTCACTGCACTTGCGCGCCGCGCTGCCTGCCTCACTGCCTCGCAGGAGCCAGCCGCTGCTGCACATGCGCAACGTGACGCTCATCATCCCGCCTTCCGAGTTCAACCTTCTCACCCAGTCCGCCGCCTCCTCCAACCCCAGCAGCAGCAGCAGCAGCCCTGCCGCTGCGACCTCGCCGAGTGCGGCTGCCAACAGCACGCTCAAGCTTGGGCAGGACGGCACCATCACGGGCAGCGGCGCGCCCGGCACCTTTTGGGTGAGCCCGCTGATCCAGTGGGGGGGCCCACACAGCATCGCTCCCACTAGCCCCTTCCACACCTTCAGGCCCACCTCAGGGCAGCAGCTAGCGTCTGCCTGCGAGTACCGGTAGCAGCAGTCACGCCGCTGAGTCTGGCGCCACATGCTCACACTCTGCTCGTGTGCGTGTGCAGGCGAGCACGGCCATCTCTCAGGACGGCTGCCTGGGCGTTGGCGTGGTGGTGGAGGACGGGCTGGTCGGCTACAACATGGTGCTCGAGTCTGAGCGGGCGCACGCGCTTCCCTTCCCTCCGATCAACATCACGGTCGCGGTCGCCAACTCCGGCAAGGGTGTGACACCGCCCTCGCCGACCGCGCACTCGTACGACAACGACGAGGAGGCGGAGGAGGCGGAGGAGCTGCGCCGCACCGTGGCCATCGCGGTACCGGTGGGCGTCGTGATGATGGCGCTCGCGGCGCTGGGCACGTACGCGTGGCAGCGGCGCGCGGCGTTCGCGCAGTACCAGCAGCAGCAGGGGCAGGCGGACGGCAAGAGCGGGGCCGCGAAGGGCGGCAGGACCAGCCGCAGCAGCAGCAGCAGCAGCGACGGCAGCGACGGCAGCGATGGCGCGGACAAGGCGGCTGCGAAGGCGGCGGCGGCGGCTGGTCGGAAGCAGGACTGGCAGAAGAAGCGGTGGCGGCAGCGGAGCGGCAGCAAGCACCGTCGCGAGGTGGAGGACATTCAGGAGGTGGACGAAGAAGAGGAGGTGGATTCGGACGAGGCGGCGAGACGTTTTAGCCAGCGAGACGTCGAGGCGGGCGTCGACGCTGCGGCGGTGGTCGCTGCTGCCGCCGGGGTGGGGAGAGAGGCGGCGGCGACCGCGAGGCCTTCGGAAGCCGTGCCGCCCAGTCAGGCGCTGTCCGGCTTGCCGGCGGAGAGCGCCTTCGCCGCAGGCGCGGACGCGCTAGCCGTCGCGCCGTCGAGGCAGCACCGACGGCGCGCTTCTGCCAAGCGCACTCTGAGCGGCAGCCTCGCGGCGGGCCCGCTGTCTGCGTCTGCCGACGCGTCGCTGGAGAGCGCGGAAACCTCGTCAGCCCCGACCTCCTTCGCGTCGTCCGCGATGCCCACCGTGTCGCTCCAGGTCGCGCCTGCTTCAGCTTCGGCTTCAGCGACGACGGCCATGCTGGGCGGGGCAGCAGCAGCAGCAGCTGGCGGCACGGCGCTGGCAGCTTCGCTCTGGCCGCACCAGCCGCACCAGCGCCAGCAGCAGCAAGGGCCGGCACACCATACTGGCGGCATCCATGCCATGTCGGACCCTGCCCAGCACCTGCCGCCAGGCTGGCAGCACCCAAGCCCAGCTTACAACAGCGTGCACTGGGGCGCAGCCGCCGCACCAAGCCCCGCACACGCCAGCAGTGGCAGCAACGCCTACCACCCACTGGCCGTTGTCGGTGCAACCTCAAGCCCCTCCTCCTTCTCCTCCTCCTCCGTCCAGCTGCACCAGCACCAGCAGCCGCACTCGGCCCAGCAGCACGCACAGCACAGCGGCAGCGTGCACTCGGGCGGGTGGTGGAGCGTCGGCAACGTGGCCACCGTGCCCCCGAGCATCGCCGCGCCCATGCTGCTGGCTGGCGGCTCCCACGCCAGCTCCTCGCTCATGCTGGGCGCAGTCCCCGAGCTCCCATACGACAGCATGGAGGGTGACGGCGCGGCTGGCACTGCCTCGAGATACGGCGTGAGGGGCGATGGGGCGAGCGTGGGCGACGGGGGTAGCGACGGGCCACTGGCGCCGCTGGAGCGGCGTGACAGCGTGGCGAGCCAGCGGATGGGCAGCAGTGTGGGCGGCGGGTCGGGCTTCTCGCAGGATGACGGGCAGCAGGACAGCTTTGACCTGGTCCCTGAGCACCACGAGCAGCTGCTGATCAACCGCATGGAGCTGAGCAAGGAGCTGCAGGTGAGCGGTTGTTGGCACACTGCGCGTCCTCTGCTCTGGCTGACACATGGTGGCCCCTGTGGTGCTGGTGGGGCGCACCGGGACAGGAGCATGGACCACGCTGGGAGCACGTCTTGTCCGAGAAGCAGCCAACCTTGTGCATGCGTGTTGCGGGGCAGGAGCAAGCATTGGCCAGGGCCCTGAAGGGAGGTGGCGGTTGTTGCGGTTGCCATGCAGGCGTCCATCACCGCCCCCGACGTGGCGAGCCAGCTCAAGGAGATGGTGGCCAACCTGCAGTCTGAGCTGGGCGACCAGGAGGTCGAGATCACACGTGAGTGGAACATCATTCGTGCACGCCACACGCACTGGGGCGCTTGATATAGTCCTGAAGGCGCATTCCTGCAGCTTCCAGTGCTTGCGCGTAAGGCCGTGCGCTGGCTGCAGCGGCCACGGGCATGCACTCACCTTCTGTGACGTGTGTACGCTTGCGTTTGATTATTGATTGCTTGCAGGCGTGATTGGCCAGGGCGGCAGCGGAGTGGTGTACCAAGGAGTGTGGCGCGGCCTCACTGTGGCCGTCAAGACCCTGGTCTTCACCGTGCTGCCCATGCAGCCCATGAGCCGCCGGCAGCACCGCGCCATGACCGAGGCGGCGCTCTGCCGCACGCTGCAGCACCCGCACATCGTCGCCACCTACGCGTACGACCTACACACGCTCATGGCGGTGGGCGGCGCCGGCGCAGCCGCCGCCGCTACAGCCGCTGCAGCCGCAGCCGCCGGTGCAGGCTCTGCGGGATCTGCGCCTGGCAGCGCTGCGTCCAGGGGGTTGGCGGGAGGGGAGGGGAGGACGGGGTCGAGCACGCAGGGCGAGGGGAGGATGGTGGCGCCGGGCGGAGGGCAGGCGATGGAGTTCAAGCTGTACATCATCCAGGGTGGGTGGATTCGAGGCAGCAAGACGCACAACGTACGGGGTATTTGCAGGGATTGCAGCTGCACACCCAAAGTCCCTCACCTCACCTGCAAACGCACCCAACGTGCTGCTTTTGTCCTGCAGAGTTCTGCGACGGCGGCACGCTCAAGGCGGCCATCGACGACGGCAAGCTTCACGACCTCTCTTCCGGCCGGCCGCGCCCCGTCATGTCGCACATCCTGCAGCTGGCCACCGACATTGCCGCCGGCATGTCGCACGTGCACTCGCGCCGCGTGGTGCACGGGGACCTGACGCCGGCCAACGTGCTGCTCAAGAGCACGCCCAGCACGGCATCCGGCTGGCAGGCAAAGGTGGCAGGTGCGTACCACCTTGTCTCGTGCTTGACTGACATGCTCCCTGGAACAGGTGTTCTCGCTCGGCTTGTTCAGACTTGCTGTTGGCCTGACTGTTGAAGTGTAGGAGACTCAAGGGCGCTGGTGGGACCAATGTTTGCCCCACGCAGACTTTGGTTTGAGCTGGAAGCTGGCGAGCGGCCAGGAGCACGTGAGCAACGCGCGGCAGGGCACTGGCTTCTACATTGCGCCAGAGGTGCTGCACGTGGGCATCATGTCCAAGGCGGCAGACGTCTTCTCCTTTGGCATGGTGCTGCACGAGGTGCGCCTCAGGCGATTGCTTGTTATTAGCTTTAACGTCTGGAGCAGCTATTCCAGGCAAACACGTGTGTCCTCTCCTTTGGGCAAGGTGGTGCACAAGGTGTGGCTGGTGCACATGCCACCGACTCGCCAGCGCAGCACACACGGTTGTGCCAGCAGCACTCTTAGCTGCTCACAATCTGTCAAGTCACGCGCCAGGATATCCCGCTGACGCCTGCTTCGGCCTCCTTCTGCCTGCCTCCTGCCTGCACAGATGTACCACGGCCAGCCGTACTGGCGCCAGTGCGACCACGCCGCCGCCACCGCCGCCCTGAACCTCCCGGGCCTGGAGCAGCTCACCTGGTCGCCCTCCTGCCCCCAGGACTTCAAGAACCTCGTCTGCAGCTGCCTCTGCTCGGACCTTCAGCTGCGGCCCACCTTCTTCCAGATCGTGGAGCAGCTGCTGGCCATGCAGCGCCACATGTACGCGCTGGAGGAGCATGCGGAGGCGACCGCGGCAGCGGCTGCTGCTGCTGCGAGCTCTGCGTCGATGGCGTCGATGCCGAGCTCCTCCTCGTCGTTGCTGCCGTTCGTGCCGTGGGGCGGCGCTACGGGTGGGTCCGGTGGGGCGACAGGCCCTGGAAGCCATGGAGGCAGCGGTGTGGCGCCTGGTGCAGTGACGCGCTCGCCGGTGTCGGCAGCAGCGGGCGGAGCGGCGATGGCAGCGGCGGGTGCGCCCTCGCAGGGTGGCAAGGGTGCGGGTGTGATGCGGCCGACAGCTGTGACGACGGGAGGAGTGGCTGCCAGCAGTAGCAGCAACGGTGTGGTGGGTGGCAGCGCGGGGATGTTTGGGGGGCAGCATCGGAGCCTGAGCTGTTCGCTGGACGGGCGGGCTGTTCCATCGGCGGTGCCAGTGGCGGGAGGCGTGAAGCGCGCTGCGGTGGCGGCCGGCGCCACAGCTCGGCAGCCCACAACGGGAATGCTGAGCGAGAGGGACATCAAGGCGATGTGGCGCAGCATGCGGCTGGTGGCGAGCAGCAGCGGCGCCAGCGCGAGCGCCGCGAGCGCCGCGGTGCAGTGGGCTCCGCAGGAGCTGGAAGGCGCCGAGGCGTGGGCGCGGGAGGAAGCGGAGCGGCAAGCGCAGGAGGGCGGCGCTCTGCAGGCGCCACTCGCGCCGCC
Organism: Chlorella sp. KRBP; assembly: GCA_004335735.1. NCBI lineage: Eukaryota > Viridiplantae > Chlorophyta > Trebouxiophyceae > Chlorellales > Chlorellaceae > Chlorella > Chlorella sp. KRBP. The sequence continues at coordinate 6,290 of QAXK01001748.1, forward strand.
GCAGGGATCGAGCCGGCCGGCCGGCAGGGCCAGCGTGGACATGGGCGTCGCGCTCGCGCACGCTCGCAGCAGGGAGGCGCCGGTGCCGTCGCCGTCCACGCCCTCCACGCCGCGTGTGCCACCATCGCGCCGCTGAGGGAAGCAGGAGCAGGAGCAGGAGTCTGAGAAGATGTGGTCATGGGCCAATAGAACCAAGTGGGAGTGTCAAAGAGCGTTGTGCAGGCCGCAGTGTTGCAGGTTGTGGAGCTTTTTGTTGTTCACGCGGCTTTTGCTTGGCTGCAGGACCGTGGTGTGTGGATGGTGGCTTACTGTTTGTTGACCGTCGCGGCCAACTGGCTTACACATGACTGGACGCAGGTAGGCTTGTACTGCGCGAGCGTCAAGCGCGAGAAGAACGCTGTACATATGGCACCCGTGCACCAGAGGAGCACGCTCCCGTTGCTTCCACCGTTTTGCTTGCTAGGACTCCCTGCTTGCCGATATGTTAGCTTGCCCACTTGGTGTGCAAGGCATGCTGTGGCCTGGCCTAGCTTTGCGGCAGCGTCAAGGTGCTGTTGGTCTGTGACGTGCACGCCAGAGCTGTAGCGTGTGCTCTGCGCCGAGCAACATCACGTCCCTCAGCGCAACGCACCAAACGACAAATTCAAAGCTCTGCCACGTCGTCATCGGTATGTGCAGAGCAGTCCGCTCTAAAAAAAGCATATCCATCAGCACCTGTTCGGCCCCCCCGACATTCTCAGCATGTTGCTTTGCCATAGTCACCAGCACGGGCAAAAGCACACGTCATGAACAAACATTCGCTTGGAGCCACGACAAACACATAGTCAGTCGTGATGTCCACTCGGTTGTAGCAGCTGCCGTGAGGAGCACAGCCAAAAAAGCCATCAACACCGTTGCGCGCAACGTACATCACAGCGCGCAGTTTGCTCTGGCACGCTCGGTGAGGGAAAGCATGCCACCAGCAAGCTTGAGCCACAGCACCGGAACGACAACCAAGCCCGCAGCTGGAGCAAAAACGCGCAATTTGCTCCTGTGCAGCGCGCAAGGGAGCGGTCCGGAGGCCAGCGCTACGGGCTCAGGGAAGGCGGCGGTTTTCAAGATGAAACCAGAGCGCGAGGTACCAGGTGCAGTTTGCGCTGCAGGGCGCACGTGCAGGCACCTCCCAGTCAGATGTTGTTGCGGGGCGCAAAAACTGCCCAAAACAAACTGCGTGTGCACGGTCCGTAGGTGGGAATGGCAAAACATACGCCATGATCCCAGCTGTACATGCATGGGCCACAGGCGCCTCATACCAGGCACCATCTCAAAGGCCTAGCTTAGCCACGAGGCTCTTGACTGTTGGGCTCTCGGCCGCAGCCTTGCGGCTGGGCTGGGGAAGCTTCCTAGCGCTTACGCTGCGCCCACGAGCTGGCGGCTGCTGCTGCTGCCCACGATGGGCTTCTTCCCGAGGAGCAGCGCCGCGGCGCGCTCGGCGATCATGACGACCGGCGCGCCCGTCTGGCCGCCGGGGATGCGAGGCATGACGCTGGCGTCCACCACGCGCAGGTTGGACACGCCGTGCACGGTGAGGTCGGCCGAGTTGACGACGGCGCCCTTGTCCGACGCCGAACCCATCCTGCGCGCACACGAGATCAGCGGCAGCGTGGTACTGGTCATCCGGCGGCAGGCATACTGCACGGTGTGGGCCCGGGCAGAACGATTCAAGCGCGCCAGGGCGCACCTGCAGCTGCCGACGAGGGCGTTGCCACTGCATGCCGAGACTCGCACGTAGTCGTCCAGGTCCGCGTCGGTGGTGGTCCTGGGCCCGGGGAAGCGCTCCTCGGTGACGTACTGGCCGAGGGGCGCGGCCTCTGCGATGCGGCGAGAGATGCGGATGCCCTCGCGCAGCGTCGCCAGGTCCTTCTGCCCGGCGTCCGTGAAGTAGCCCAGGTCCACCGCGGGCAGCTGGTAGGGGTCCGTCGACCGGATGCCTGCACGATCAGACGATGAGCAGGCAAAATCGCATCGGTCGGGTGTCGCAGCCAACGCCAGCGCGCACACGTCGCAAGTCTCAAGACGCCGCCGCACTCACTGACGGAGCCGCGGCTCTGGGGGCGGACGGCCAGCAGCTGCATGGTGATGCCGCACGGCCACGAGTCGCCGCGGCGCTTGAGCTCGGCGAACTGCGCGCGCAGGGAGCGTGGCGAGCGCTTGTGGTCGTCAGCGGCCAGGGGCCCGAGGGTGGCCAAGGCAATGCCGGCTCCCCCCCCTCCCCAGGCTAGCTCCAGCTGCAGCCACAGCCACAGCGCATCACCACAGCGCCCCCACAGTGCCTCCCCACAGTGCCTCGTACCTTGATGTAGGACTGGATGGCGTCAAAGTCCAGGGCGCAGCCGCACACAAAGCGTATCTGCAGGTCCGGCTCGCCAGCGCCTGCACATGCCATACACGCACGTGCGTCGCGTGTATCACATGCTCCACAGCGTAGGCATGGGCGGGGCCCAGGCGTCCGTGACAGGCGTACGTGACGCACCAGTGGTGGACACAAAGGCGCCGCGGTCGCATCCCGTGGTGGCCAGCGGGCCGCGGCGGTTGATGGCATAGTTGAGGATCTCCTGGATGCGGATGTTGCCCTTCTTGTCGTAGATCTGTGACGTGACGGCCAGCTGGTCGTACTTGTCGTCGGTGCGCGCCGCGTACAGCGTGGCGGGGTGGTCCTGTGGCACAAACAACACCCCTCCATTTTGATGGAGTGCTCTATGCCGGCCATGGAAGCACCATGCTGAAGGGCAAGACGCTGCTGTGTTGCAGCGCCAGCAAGGCGCCCGTTGCCGGCACCCTCACCTGCAGGTTCTGGCCCACGCCGGGCAGGTCCGCCACCACCTTGATGCCGTGCTCTGCCAGCGTCGAGGCGGCGCCGATGCCCGACAGCTGCAGCATGTGCGGCGTGTGCACGGCGCCGGCGCACATGATCACCTCGCCGTTGGGCGCCAGCTCGGCGGTGAAGCGCTCGCCCAGCGTGTTGTCAGAGGTGGAGAACTCCACGCCGACGGCCCTGGGCTGCTGCTGAGACGACTTGTCGAAGTGCAGTTTGGTGGTGCGGGCCCTGGTGACGACCTGGGCAGGCGCCGCACAGCTCGTGGCAACATGACGTCAGCTCGTGCTGCCAGTGGGCAGCTCTGTGCACGGCTGCCTCCTGCCACGCTGCGCCTTGCGAGCTAAGCACACCTTGAGGTTGCCGCGGTTGATGGCTGGCTTGAGGTAGGTGCGGTACGCGTCGGCGCGCTCACCCTTGCGCTGCGTCACCTGGAACTCGCCGTAGCCAGCCTGAGGACAAACAGACAGACAGGCAGGCATGTCCGGCAAGAACCTCATTCGCTACTGCCTTGCGCCCTGCAGCATTCAGTGACTCCAGTGACTCCACCGCCTCTGCTCCACTAGGCCTCTGTGCCCCTGCCTCTGCGCCTCTGCCCGCACGCACCTGGGGGCGGCTCCAGTTGTTGAAGTCCGAGTTGGCGGGCAGGCCCACGGCGGCGCACGACTTGAAGAACTCGTCAATCATTGGGTTCTGGTACCTGGGGCGCTCCGTCTGCATGGTGCCGCCCTGGCCGTGGTAGGGCAAGGGGCCTGCGATGGTCATGTGCAGCACCCACTGCTGTCCTCCCAGCGCTGCGCATGCCATCCGTGGATCCCATCCGTGGGAAGAGCTGCTCGCCGAGCTCACCGTCGGCGTAGTTCTCCGCGCCAATGAACCAGTCCAGCAGCTCCTTGCTGCTCCAGCCCTCCAGGCCCCACGCATCATAGTCGGCGGGCGTGCCGCGGTGGTACAGCGTGGCGTTGGTGCATGAGGAGCCGCCGAGCGTGCGGCCGCGCGCCAGGTACACCTGTGCAGGTTCCCAGCGAGTGCACTTGCCCGGTCATTGGTCGTCCAATGATGGCAATGATGACGTCCGAGATGCGTTGCTGCAGGTGCTGGCCGCACCTCGCGCAGCTTGAGCTCCTTCTGGCTCTGTGACATGAGGCCCCAGTCCAGCACGGGGTGCTTGAACAGGCGCGTGAGTGCGGCGGGCACGGCAATCTCCAATGAGTCGCCGCTGCCGCCCGCCTGCGAATCCGGGCACGCCACGATGCCAGCACGGCACACACTGCAATGTATGACACTGCTGCTCTCCTACCTCCCCCTCTCCTGTGCAGAGAGCTCTCAATGCTGCCACCTTGGCAGAGTGAGCTCGCGAGCTGCTCGCTGCAGGCGGCGCCCTGCGTCCTCGGGCGGCTGCTGATGGCGTCTGGATGGCCGCAGCATGCCAATGTGCCATCTGCTGGGCCGCGCGCTGTGGGCGATGGCCAGCCGATGGTCGGGGACCTCGCCACGCACCTCGAGGACGAGCACTCGCTTGTTGCTCCCCTCCTGCGTGAGCCTGTTGGCGAGCACGCAGCCGGCAGTGCCTCCTCCCACGATGATGTAGTCATACTTCTCTCCAGCCACTGGGCTCGCGGCCGCTGCCACGCGCAGGCTCGAGCGGCCAATGCGAGCTGCGCGTGCCAGAGTGGCGATCAGGCGAGTGACATCGGCGCGATCTCCCATCGGAGCACAGGCGCATCGCCCCCGCGCGCTCGTCCTCCTGTCGCCGCTGCACGCCGCTGTTGGGGGTCTTTTAAGATGCTTTTCACCCCGGAGCGCCGAGCGAGGCGCACCTGGCTGCACGCGGGGCCCGCTGCCCTTGGATGGCGCCTTGATGGCCACGCCACGCCGCTGCATCCCCAGAGCCTGCATCCTGGTGCTCCTGGTCCTGACCTCGCGGCGGTCAAGGATGAAGCTGCAGATCGGGCCTATGCAGACGAGCTGCGCACGAGCACCAACACCACTGCTCGTCACTGCCGCGCATGGCGTGCCAAGGCGACGATCGAGAATCCGACATGGAGTTCGCGCAAATCATCGCGGTATACGCAAATACTGCGACAGCCCGATCCAGCGCCATCGCAGTGGATCGGTGTGGATTCGAAGCGCGAGAGGAAGTAGCTGCAGCGGACGCTGGCTGGCCCTTTGGCCATTCGGTGCTCCCACACACACCTCCTTGTGGTGCTCCCACACACACCTCCTTGTGCTCCCACTGGAGGAACTGGAGTAAGCATCAGGCGCGTGGTGCGGGTGTGTGGGCATGTGCGGGGCTGCTCAGGGCGCAGGAGGGCGCTTGAGCAGGGGTGGACGTCACGAGCAGGCGGGCACGCGGTCGGCTTGAACGCAGCACGACACCACGGATGACTGCTGATGCGCCATGGGCATGGTGCAATGGCCTGATCGTGCACGCAGGAGCAGCAATGGCCAGCGTCGGTGGAGGCAATGTTCCGCCCGTGTTCCCGCCGAACTTCCTCAAGGGCATCGCCCTGAGCGTGTTTCAGAACTCGGGGGACCAGAAGTCCAACTGGACCGACTACATCAAGCGCAAGAACTACCTGGGGCAGGCGGAGCACAAGGCGGCCTTTGCCAAGGCCTCGGACTTTTGGAACATGTGCGTGTGCTTGCAGGCTCCAGGGGCGGGGGCAGGGGCAAGCTCCAGGGGCGGGAGCAGGGGCACCACATGCACAGGCGCAGGCTCATGGTCAAGGCGAGCATCGGCAGACCTACCTGCCCGTGCACGCAGGTACGAGGATGACATCAAGACGGTCAAGGCGCAGGGCGCCAACTCCTTCCGCTTCTGCTTCGAGTGGGCCAGGCTCGAGCCCGACGCGCCCGGCAAGTTTGACGAGGAGGCGTTTGTCAGGTGCGGGCGGGCGGGCGGGGGGGTGCATGCACGCCCATGCTCCTCTGCCCAATGTGGCAGCACACAGCACGTGTCCTATGGCGCACGTGTCCTATGGCGCAGGTATGGCCAGATCATTGACTGCATCCTTGCCCACGGGCTGGAGCCCATGGTCACCCTGCACCACTTTGTGCACCCGTCGTGGTTTGAGGCGATGGGGAGCTTTGCAAAGGTGAGGCGCAAGGCGTGGGGCGGCACCTTGGCGTGCTGAAATGCACTCACCGCACCAGGTCAGTGTGAACAGTGGGCGGTGCAGGGCAAGGCAGGCAGGGATGGCAAGTGAGCGCATGGTGCCACGATGTTCCGTGCCACCGTGTGCTGTGGGCCATGTACTGCAGGAGGAGAACATCCAGCACTTTGTCAACTACGCCGTGGCCGTGTTCCAGCGCTTTGGGCCACGCATCAAGCTCTGGTCCACCTTCAACGAGCCAACAGTGAGTGCCTTCCTGCTTTCGATGCCCTCCTTGGCGAAGAGAGGGCAGTTGGTGCAAAGTGCCAGCCCAGTCACTGAGTGGGCTGGCACCCCCTGCATGTGCCATGTGCCCTGCCACCACAGTGCTTTGCGTTCGTGGGCTACATCGTGGGCCTATGGTGCCCGGGAGAGCTGGCTGGGGTGTGGAAGTGTGGCGACGTGCTGCTCAAC
>QAXK01001749.1:0-10264 GCA_004335735.1 Chlorella sp. KRBP
TTACATGGCGTTCCACGGCGGGTGCAGCCTGGTGGGCGTGCTGCTCAACAACCTCTGGTTCCACTCCCAGCTGGCGCACACGGTGCTGGTGCTGGGCGTGCTGGGCGGAAGCCTCTGGTCCGGCGCCGCCTTTTACATCAAGCGCGTGGTGAGCGGCTGAGCCGAACTGCTGGCATGCTGTAGCGCTTGGCTGTAGGGCATGTCACATACCGCGGAGAGAAGGACCGGCACTTGCAGCTTGTGCCCATGCCTGCTGTCCGCAACCAGTGCAACCCATGTACAAGCTGTCTCCTGCCCTGTCCTCGCAGATGCTGGGAGAGGAGAAGCTTGCGGCGGACCGTGCGGCGGCAAAGGCCGCAAAGGCCTCGTGAGGAGGACCGCACCAACCACCTTGCAGCGGCATCCACCAACGTCATGTGGCGAGACGGCGACCACCACGAGTCTGCGTGCGCTTGGTGTTTGGACTTTGGGCGCGCCATTACCCCTCAACCATTGTACACCAGCACCTTTGCAGTTCGCAGTTCACCTTGCAGGAGGAGGCATGGCGCCCCTCCTTGTTTACTTTCGGACACGTGCACACCATCCTCTGCGCGCCCACCCATCACCCTAGCTCACCACCACCTCTCCCTCATGTCCCTGCTGCCGTTGGCACCATTCTCTGCGCGCCCATCACCCTAGCTCACCACCGCCTCTCCCTGTTGCCGTTGCCACGCTTGCGCCGCTGGGGCAGCAGCACCAGCAGACTCGTTGCCTGCGCCGGCAGCACGTGCCCCTGTTGAAGCTCCTGCTGCTGCTCCCGCTGCTGCTGTGCTGCACGGGGGCCCTGACGAGCAGCAGCTGATGGAGACGACGCTGTCGCCCTTGAGCAGCAGCATGCCCAGCTTGCGCCGCCGCTGCTCCTGCTTCCTCGCCCACCGGCACTTGTCCTGCGCCTGCTTTGCTTGCTGCGGTGGTGGTTGCGGTGGCTGGGACGACGCGCCGCCCTGCACAGCGTGGGGACATGCGAAGCAACGGCGCCGTCACGTGATGAGTGACGATGGTGATGAGGCCGTATGGTGGTGATGAACGTTGGCGAATGACGTGACTAACGACGATGATGGCCTGATGCGTGCGCGAGGCCTGTGCGCGCTGATGCTTTTTTCCTGTCCTACATGTGTCGTGGTGCCTCAGATGCGCCTGTTGAAGCGGCTCTCCCTTCCTGCTCCCTTGGAAGCCCAATAAGTGCCTGGCTCACCTGCCCTTGTGCCGCCACTGGCCCCGCCTGCCCTTCCTGCCCTCCTGCAAGCCGTGGCTGCACAGTCCTGCCTGCGCTGAGCGCAATAGTACCGTCTCCGCTGCCGCCGCAAGCACTGGGCGCTCTGAGCTCCACGTTGGTGCCTTGGTTGGCGGTGCCCTTGCTGCCGGTACCAGCGCCAGCCTCCTTTGCGCTGGCGCCTTGTTCAGCGGCGCCACCCACCGGCCGGCAGACGCGCACCAACACCGTGTACTGCTCCTCCACGTCGCGCAGCAGCAGGTTCATGAAGGAGTCGTAAGCCAGCAGCTGCCCCTGGGCCACACCGCGCACACCTGGACACAAGGGTGGAGCACGGCAACAGCAGCGTGGGGAAGTGGTTGGGTCAAGGGAAAGAAGCGTGCCAGCGTGCACCTTGAGACCAGGAGAACCTAAGCTGCTGCATCAGAATCATACAGGCTGTCCAGGGAGCCAGGGAAGGCTGCGCCTGCCACGGCCCTGCCACGCACTTGCGCACCTGACGCGTGCCGGGTGACGACTCTGATGGTGCGACCACTCTGCTGCCACTCCTTGAGCGCCCCCAGCGGGCTGTTGGCTGGCACGCGGTCCATGACGCCTGCGTGCATCAGCGCGGTGCACACACACGCTGCGAGGTTGGGTGCGGACCCTCCTCGGCCCGGACGCACACCACGGAGCACGCACGCACCTTGGAGGGACAGCCTGCAGCCTTGCTCGATGCGTTCCATGGTCTTGAGCGCCTTTTCCTTGAGGTACAGGTGCTTGGCACGCGACGCCTGCAGGCACGGTGCACCCGCGTCGGATCCACCGACTGCCCTCCGCACGCATGGAGAGAGGATGCTGGCACGCTGTACGCTCTCAAGCCCTTGCATCCCTGGTCCCCTGGTGGATTCTGCGCTGCCGTGGGGCGTGCGCGGACGGCGCACCTCGTTGCCCCCCGCCGGTTGCTGCTGCTGCTGGCCCTTGGCAAGGGACTCTGGCAGCTCCGCAGGCAGCAGGAACCTGCACTTGGCCACATAGTCCAGAGGCTGCGCTTCGAGCTCCGGGGGCTGCAGGCCAGGCGTGGCGAGCGCCTTCGCGGCGTCGAAGCTGGGCGAGAAGAAGTCGAGTCGAGGATCTTGTTGGGTTCGTGACTGCTGCTGCTCTAGGCGCGCCATGCCGACAATGACGATTGAGCTGATGATCAACTCCGTATTCGAAAACAACGGAACAGATCCTCAAACCACCACGTCGATGTGCAGCGCCGATCCGCAGTTGTGCACGTTGGTGTTGAGCTGGATCAGCTTGCGCACCGCCCGCGCGTCGTGCGTGCTGCCCTTGATCTGCACGCACGCACACACGCCTTGGTTTTGCCTTCTGCTGGCCCAGTGACTGTGCATCCAATTGAATTCAGAACCTGCCCTCAGTGGCACGCAAGCTCAACCCCTCGCACCTGGAGGCGGGCGAGGTGCGGCAGCATCTCGTGCAGCCGGTGGAACTCTGGCTCTCCCGCCACGGGCCCGCTGCTCACAGCCAGGTGCCGCAGCCGGTGCATGCTCCACAGGCAGGCCGGCAGGCAGGTGAGGCGGTTGCTGCTGATGTCCAGGGTGCGCAGCGACTCGCTGCAGGCAAACTGTGCAGCAGCAATGCACCACAGGGGCGCAGGAGAGGGGCTGGTGAGACGCACGGTGCGCCAGGGGGCGTCGGCAACACATCGGTGCAGCGTGACTTTGGTTCAGCCCTGACCCCACAACACGGTTCGCACACTCCCACACGCTCGTGAGCTCGCACCTGCTTGGACAGGTCCGACAGGGCGTTGAGGCTGAGGTTGAGGTGCACCAGTGATGGCAGCGCTGCCACTGGGGGCGGCATGCTGACCAGCCCACAGCCACACAGGTCCAGGCGAGTCAGGTGCACCAGCCCCGCCAGCTACAGCCGCACATGAACGGCACCGCACGCACGAGTGAGCATGATGCAAGTGAGTGAGTGAGTTCGTGCCCCGGCTGACCCCAACGGCAACACTGCATGTATGCGTGCGGCTTTGGCAGCCTTGGTGCCTGCGAGCGCAGTGGCAGGGGCTGTCAAACTGCGGTGTGCAAGCCGTCACTTGCGCAGGCGGTGTGCCTGCAACCATACCACACCCGCCCAGCACTCACCTCGAGAGGCAGGCAGTCGGGCACCAGGCCCAGCTCCTCGTTCAGGCCCAGGTCCAGCGACTGCAGCGCTGACAGCTGCGTGACCAGCGCCCCGCCCAGGCGCCTCAACCCGCAGGCCCGCAGCGTCAGCGCTTGCAGCAGGGAGGGCGCCGGAAGCGACAGAGAGCCGAACGACCGGGTGTCCTGCGGTGGTGGCGATGGCAGGGGGGCACACACATGCACGTGAGCGTATATAAGCGCAATCTACGACACGTCGTTAGCCAGCAAGCTGCCTTGCTTAGCATCAAGCAGGCCACGGAGAGCCACGGCAGGAGCAGGCACTGACCGCGTCGTTGGCGGGCAGCAGCAGCTGCGGCGCCTGGGGCACGTCGGCGCGCATGCAGCGGTGCAGGTGCAGCTCGCGCAGCGGAGACGTGGCCAGGCACACCTGCAGCGGAAGGAGGGGTGTAGGAGGGTGTGGGACGCGCCACCACACGCGCCCGATCGTCACCAGCCTGTCACGAGCCTCGCTACTGCTGGTGCAGATGGTTCCCAAGCACACCCTGACGGGAGGCCCGCACACACGCACCGCCCGCTCACCAGCACGTTCGTCGACACGTGGCACTCAGTGAGCCGCACCGTGTGCAGCGGCAGCTGCAGGCCAGCCGCCACTGCTGACGCCGTCGGCGGCGGAGTGGCGGAGGGCGAGGACTGCTGCGACGCAGCGCTGCTCCCCACCACTGCCGCCGTCCCCGCAGCGTGCCCGTGATGGTGGTGCTGCGGTGGCGAGGGCACCTCGTACACCGCATCCGGCATGCTCAGCGTGCGGTGCGCCAGCAGCATCCCTCCGGCTGCATACGCGCCGCCGCCGCCGCCGCCGCCGCTGCTACGGTTGGTCGCATCCAACGGCAGCGGCGACACAGGCAGCGTGCCTTGCCTCGCGGCGGCCGCAGCTCCGTGCCCAAGCGCAGTGCTGCTGCTGCTGCCGGCGGCACCGGTAAGCGTTCCGCCGCGTGGGGAGGGCGTGCCGTTGCTGCGCCCGCTGCCGCCGCCGCTCACCACGGGCGCCGTCGCAGAGACTGCCCGTGCCGACTGCTGCTGCTGTTGCTGCTGCTGGAGAAGGAGCAGCTGTGCGGTTCCTGCCTTGTTGTATGGCCTGGGGAGCTGCTCCAGCCACAGCTTGGCAAGCTCCAAGGTGCCCAGGCGCTGGGGCAGGTTGCCGAGTTTGGCGGGCAGCGGGTAGCCTGCAGTGTGCGCGTGGGGGCGGTGCAGGGCAGGGCAGGGCGGCGACAGGACGATGAACAGGGCAAGAACTAGTTCAGGGCAGGAGCCAGTTCCGTTCTGCAACGTGACGAATCCCTGCAACTGGAGTGGGAAACCACTCACTCAGTGACTGCCACGATTGCGCACCCTCACCTGCCATGTCTGGGCGGAAGCTGAGCATTCGCAGGTTGGGGAGCGACTGGAGGTACGGCATGGTCAGGTGGAGAAAGTCCTGCAGGAGGGTGGTGGGCACGTGATGCGAGGGTCAGACGAAGGACTGCAGCGTCATACACAGTGTGAGTAGCGCGGCACTGGGCCATGAACACGTGGGGAGGGGGGGTACCATGAATGACTTCTAAGTTAGGTTGCCGAGCACCGCACACCCCGCGCTCCCCTCTCTCACCTGGGGGATGCCCTGGATGTGCAGGCACTGCAGCCCCTTGAGCGTCGACAGCACGTCCCACCCTTCCAGCCTGCCGTGGCCCGGCCCGTCCGCAAGGTATAGCTGCTGGAGGCTGCCCTTGATCAGAGAGAGCAGCTGCTGGATGGCGCGGGCGTCAAAGGTGTGGTTGGGCGTGCTGAGGTCCAGCCACAGCACCTGCGTGGGGTGGGACGGTGGACGATCAATACAGGGTCGCCGCGGCATATCTTGCCTGTGCGTTAGTGGCTGCAACCGCAAGGGACACCCCCTGGGGCATGTCAGGTGTCCTGAGATTGGAGCCATCTGGCAGCAGCAGAGGAGAGGCTGCTCCCGCGCTTGGGCACCGCACCCTGCGCACCTGGCAGTGGCGCGCCCTGGTGCTCACCCACTGCAGCACCCTCTCTGCCCGCAGCAGCGAGATGCTGAGCGACGCCCGCTGCGGCGCTGCGGTCGTGGTGGGCGTGGAGGGCACGGCGTCGCCTCCCGGGCCGCGCGTGCCAGCGCTGCCCCCGCCGAGGTGGTGGTGGTGGTGCGTGATGGTGTGGGTGCTTCCACCACCGCCGGAGAGCATCGCCGCTGGGTAGGCACGGAGCCCTGCGGACGTGCGTGTGCTGTTTGGCGTGGTGCTGCCGCCCGACCCTCCGAGGCTGGGCACGCCGTTGCCCAGGGACGTGCCGTTGGCGTAGTGGGCCATGCCGGGGCTGTGGCCTCCCGCGGCGTGGAAGCTGATGCCTGCTCCATCCAGAGCGTGCCGCTTGCTCTGGTCCAGTGCCAAGGAGACCTCCCTTGAGACCGATATGTGCACGCAGCGCCAGAGCGGGCACTTGCTGTCACGCAGGACAGAGGCGAAACGTCGGCACACGAGCGGCAGCGTGTAGCGAACCCAGGTGAACGCCGATGCGGCCTCCAGAGGCAGGTGCGCGACATTGGCCTGGCACACGTCGAGCGCGTAGGTCGACAGCTTCGAGAAGATGAGCAGCAGCACATCCTCCTGCAGCGTCTGCAGTCGGTCGATTGGCTGCGGATGCTCCTCCTCGCCCGACTCCACTCCCGCGATGGAACGCACAGTCAGCTGCCCGTGCTCGCCGCTGCTGCTGCTGGTGCTGCTGCTGCTGGCCGCACTGCCTTCATCTGACAGAGCCTGTTCCATCGTGTGTGGCCTCTTTGCAAGCACCGACTCCCTGGCGCGCTCCCGCAGACCTAGGGTTAGCTCGCACGCCAAAGTCGCACCATCAACAGCACCAGCAACCTCACTTCTTGCGCTCCCGCTTCCACTTGAAGACCTTGCCTTGGTGCTTGGGCACGTGCGCGCCCGCCGCACGCTGCGCGCTCGCCGACGCCGTCAGCTCCTTCTTGCTGAGCTTGCGCTTGCGCCCCTTGCCCGCCACCTGCGCACCAGGGAACCGCCACGTGCCCCAGCATTGAAAGCAGGCTGCCGCACAGGAGCGCCATCCATCTTCCCCACTGTCCGCTTATCATGCGTCCCCTGCACCCTGCGTCCCCTTCTCATGCTATAACTGAGGTGGCCCGCTGCGCACCTGCTGCTGGGACTCGAGGTGTGCCGCCGTGCGCGCCAGGGACCTCTGCCGCGCCATGCGCTGCTCCAGCTCATTGTACGACGCCAGCTTGCGCCTGCACGCTCCAACACGCGTCATGCTGAGAATTGCTGCGCAGACACCGCAAGTGACCTCCCTCTCTTCACGTCAGGGCAGTGAACCCAGCCGCACCCTGGCGCCCTGCAGGTGCACCTGCCTGCCCGTCCACACCACCCAACTCCACATCCCATACCACACCGCACTCACTTGTCCACCTTGAGCGCCGCCGTCGCCAGCTTGCGCCCCCGCCCCCGCGGCATCACCACCGCCGTCGGGTCCTCCAGCTGCTGCGTCCTGGGCCGGTTGAACGTGCGCCCCAGCAGCTCCGCCGGCGTGTCAAAGTGCGCCGCCGGGTCAAACGCCCGCACCTCGGACGCAGAGTCCACAAACACGACGTGCCGCTGCTGCTTGCTGGCGCCGTCCCGTCCTGCCCGCCGCCCCGTGGCGCCCGCATCGTGGGTGTCAGCGTCATCGTCGTCATCGCTGTCGTTGCTGGTGGGTCTGCTGCTGGTGATGGCGCTGGCGCCGATGAAATGGAGGGACTCTTTGAGCCGTTCGATGCGCTGCGGGCGTGCGCAGGCGGCATGCATGAGGCACAGGAGGGCGTTGGAGAGGAGCAGGATGTACAGGGACGTGGTGGGAGCGTGATGTAAGCACAGGCACTGAGGCCTCATCCTGCCCTGCAGGTGAGGCCAAGCAGGTGGAGGCACGTCGCGGCCTCACGCTCACCAGGGCCTCTTGCCGCGCCTTTGTGGACAGGTACTTTGCGTCCTGTGTGCGCATGAGTGCTAGCTCCTCCGCCGTGTACTTGTTGGCTTGCGCCAGACTGTGCAGCGCAGGGCAGGACAGCACAGCATGACACAGCGTCTGGACCACTCCCTTGGTGGCACTGCCTGGTGCACCGAACCACTGTGCACGGGTGCCTCGCACGAGTGCAGGCACGCTGACGCTGCACTCTGCTCCACGCACCCTCCGTCGTGCACGCCGCCCTTGGTGCGCTTCTTCTCCATGGCGAAGTAGAACTCATCGGGGTTGCGCTCCTCCGCCTTGCGCTTGAGCACCTGTGTGACCGCAGTGGCGCACGCTGGCACACAGGCGTCTGAGCGCCTGCCCAGCAAACGCCAGCAGCCCTCGCAGTGCACAGGACCCGCTGGGCATGTCCTAGGCCTCCTGCTACTGCCGCTGCTTGCCCGTCTCCGGCTTCTGCGCCCTGTGCTGCTGCTGGCACGAGGCAGGTGTCCCGCCGCCCGCCCCGCACCTTGATGGCCTTCTCCTTGCGGTGAAAGTCCTTGGCGCGCTGCACATAGTCCTTGTGCTTCTCGAGCAAGCCATACTTTTGCCGGGACACTCTGCGCGCACGCAGCGCAGGCACGGCATGGCGCCGATGTGCGTGCGCCCTCCAGCCAAGAAAACTCCAACCTGCCACAACCACGGTACTCACGGCTGTGAGCGCTCCTTGTGCGTCTTGCGCTTCACCGCGTTGGCCAGCGCGGACTTCATCATTCTGCCGCGCGCCTGGGCTTCAGAGCTACCGTCGCGAGGCTAGCTTGTCGCACAGTTCGATTCCTCGCTGCTGCTGTGGTCGAAAAGCGTCCTGGGGCTTCTGCGGCCGCTGGACGAGGCGGCGTAAAGCTCCCGCCTGCATGGATTCTCAGGTGCAGCAGCAGCAGCGAGAAGCAGAAGCGATGATGCAGGAACGGCTGCAGCAGCTGAGGCTGCAGTGCCTGGGCGAGGATGAGAAGCAATGGTGGCCGGACGTGGTGGCAGCCGCGGCGGCGGGCCCGCTGACGCCCCAGAACGAGGCAGCGGCGCTCTCGAGGCTATGGGAGGAGTCCCTAGAGCGCCAAGGTGCTGCATGAGGCTGCTGGGATTGCTGGGAGGGTTGGTTGCCGCGTCGTGATCGTGATCGCGTGCGTGCCTGTGCGCCGCAGGTGGCCCTGGGGCAGAAGACACTAAGCAGGCTCTGCAGGGGCTGTGCGACACTTTCGCCAGCCGCACCCAGGAGCGCCTGCGGGCCTTGGGGCACACGCCGGCTCCGACTGCCGCTCCGCCACCCGTTGCTGCACCAGCTGGGGCCGGCGTGGAGGAGCAGCCACTGCAGCTGCTCGATGCTGAAGGCAGCCCCGAGGCGGCACTGATGAAGTGCGTGCCTTGATGTCTGCCCAGCCTGGACAGCAGCAAGGGCACCCAACCCTGCACGCACCCTGCAGGCGGCCCCATGGAAACGCTCCCGAGGTCCGCAGCACGCTTGCTGCTTCCAAGTGATGCAGGTGGGCTGCGGGAGCAGGCATCCTCACCACGTTGGCCCCGGCCGTGTGCCCTGGGGGCGTGCGGGGCATGGTGGCGACGAGGGCGGTGGCGGCGGGCCGGCCGCTCATCAGCGTGCCTGTACAGCAGCTCATCAGCTACCAGACGGCGCTGCAGTCTGACCTGGTGAGGGTAGTGCGGCGAATGTGGATGAGAGGATAGCTGGGGGTCGTTTACCAGCATCACCAGGCGTTGTGCCTCACCTCAGCACCTGCCGCGATGTCAAATGGTCGTGGCTCGTGCTCCAACTGATGCACACAGGGCGCGGTGCTGCGCCGCCTGCCTGGCCTGGACGAGGAGTCAGCAGCGGTGCTGTGGACCATGATTGACCGGCACGACGCAGAGTCCCCGCACGCGCACTTCTGGGCGTCCCTGCCTCGCGCCTTTGGCACGGGCCTGGGCGTGCCGACGGCGGCGCTGCGTGCTGCGGTGGGCGGCTGCACGTGGCTGCTGGAGGAGGCGATGGAGGCTCGGCAGGTATGTGGGGCGCGCTGTGGTGGGGATGGGGTGGGAATGGCTGCTGGCGGGGAGGCACCCCAAGCTGTGCGGGATAGTTGTGCGCGTGGAGTGGCGCCCGGGTGCAGTCTCAGCACAGCAGCTAACGTTGCCACGGCGCTTGCTATCAAGTTCACCTTGCGGGCAGGGTAGCTACCGGTGTGTGCTGCCTCCACATGACATGCCTGCAGCACGTGCGGGCACAGTACCGTTCCCTGCAGGGCGTCCTGGCCGCGCTCACCAAGGCCTACCCGCAGCACATCAAGCAGGAGATGCTGACCTGGCCGTCCTATCTCTGGGCCGTCCAGCTCTGGTGCGCACCTCTTGTGCTTGACTCATGGGCGTGGCGTGCTGTCCTGGCCGTCCTGTCTCTGGGCTGCACACAATGTGACCAGGGATTGTACTTGCACCACAACGTGTGAATGAATAGTGTATGGAACAATGCTCTCCTAATACTCTCTGTCTGCCCACACGGCGCTGCTTGTCCCTGGTCGCAGGTACGCCTATTCCATACAGGTCCAGATGCCGGACGGGCAGCTGCAGCCGTGCTTGGTCCCTGTAGTGTGCCTGGCCAACCACAGCGCCTGCCTGCCGCACAGCGTGGCCTTCTCGCGGCTGGACCCGCGCACGCAGAGACTCAAGTGAGGAGGGATGGGGCACTGGGAGGCCTGGGTTACGCCACAGGTTACCCACTGCAAGCTAGGTTACCGCCCACTTGCACTCAGCGGGGCTGCGTGTTGTTTCCGCCGGGCATCGGTGTGCTGCACTTGATGTGGCTCAAACCTCACGTGCAAATGCACACGCGCCCTGCTGCTGCTGC